>JAWPHD010008142.1:0-118915 GCA_037043455.1 Cyrtodaria siliqua
AGAATACGCGTTTGGTTCAAGCATGTGAGCAAACATAGAATGCTCTTTTTTTCAAACTCTTTACGTAAAATATAGTACTGTACTGGCTCAATTTTCCAAAGAGGAACTTCAACATTTATGAATTTCTTGTTACAACGTGTACTGTCTACAACATCACAGTTGTGTCCTTTCTCTAACTAACTGAAACTCTTCTTTTACAAAACATCTTGCGATTTCCTTGGAATATATATGGAATTAAGTGTGCAGTATATACAATATATACCGAAAATTATCTTGTCGCGTTTCATTTTCCTTTCAGTATATGTTTATAACTAACATATTTTGAGAATCCAAACTCTATAGAAACAATATAAACGGCTTCAACCAGTCCGGCTAAACTCAAACATTGGAGCTTCGAATTAAACGTTGTCAACAAATAATTCCTCTTACGCCTATTCCATCACGTGTATTTTATAACCCTGTGAATAACATATATTTGTAATCGCCAGATATATATTTAATACATGACCTGGACATCTGTATAGAGTATTGATACAAGGTTTTGTATCGTACTTTTGCCGTTGTTTGCTGGGTTAGTTTCTTTACTAATGCATCACTTGGAGGCAACCCTTCTAAAAGGAAATACAAATATTTTAAGACATCCATAGAATAACAAATCCGATTTACACGTTGTAAAAATACTGAACGCGATATACAAAACATCTTGCGATTTCCTTGAAATATATATGGAATTAAGTGTGCAGTATATACAATATATACCGAAAATTCTCGTGTCGCGTTTCATTTTCCTTTCAGTATACATGGTATATGTTTATAACTAACATATTTTGAGAATCCACTCTATAGAAACAATATAAACGGCTTCAACCATCCGGCTAGACTCAAACATTGAAGCTTCGAATTAAACGTTGTCAACAAATAATTCCTCTTACGCCTATTCCATCACGTGTATTTTATAACCCTGTGAATAACCTATACTTGTAATCGCCAGATATATATTTAATACATGACCTGGACACCTGTATAGAGTATTGATACAAGGTTTTGTATCGTAATTTTGCCGTTGTTTGGTTGGTTAGTTTCTTTACGAATGCATCACTTGGAGGCAACCCTTCTTAAAGGAAATACAAATATTTTGACATCCATAGAATAGCAAATCCGATTTACACGTTGTAAAAATACTGAACGCGATATGCAGAGCTCGTGCCTTTCTTTGTTAAGGTGTTAAGGGTAGAACACGTCAGCTAATGTAAGCTGTAAACTTGTGATTAGAAATGTGTAAACTTGTGATTAGTAATGTGTAAACTTGTGATTAGTAACGTATACCCTCGTTTAAATGTGTGCGGTCCCGTGTATCGGTCTATCCTCCGATCACGTTAAAGAACCATAGGAATCTATTCGATAATAAGAGTAGGGCAGGTTCCCGGTTTCATATGTTTCCGTCCCCACTCTCTGGGGCGGCTCTAAATAACCTATATTGGGTTGATGAGCCGTTAAACAACATTCAATTAAATCTGTGCACGCGGGCATATACTTGCGTATTTTGATGCCGTCGATAAAGTGTTGTAAAGAGGAAAACACGCCAGGTATTACTTCCCTCAAACAAATTTGCAGTTATGAAAGGGAAAGTACCGCGTCTTGTTTCACAGTGATTTTGTTAACGGATTTGTGTCCACTTTGAATAATACGGTTACCGGACTATATGTGTTTGTATATCAATTATAATTCATCGACTAGATGGATGTTAACTATAGCGGTTGGAAACGTAGTTATTGTGGTAAAATTATTACAAAGCAAATTATTTGAAAAACATGGTCAACAAAAGGCAAATCATGAGAAATATGAAACGAGCACCAGAGAAATATAACTGTTTTCAGACACCGTTCTGTGCAATTGTAAAGAGAATATACAAAACAAAATATATACAAACAAGCTAGCATCTCCATCTTCTAGAAGCGATATCGATATTGACTATGTCGGCTGTTTTGTCGACAATCACACATTGCGAGTCGACAGCGGAAAAATAGCTGTGGAATGGTCCGATATTTAACCATACAAAGTATTTACCTCGGAACATGAACACGTCTAGCTGGAGTTATACAAGAAACATGCAATTACTCATGCAAACATGTTCAATTCATATTTACTTGATTTGTATGCTTATAGTTTCAATAAAATAGCAAATCAATTAGTTTACTGGAAGCCTGGAACAAATAGTCTGATCAGGGTATTCGTGATATTGACCCGAAACACTGTCGATGTCCATCGCAAAACGGTCCACGTCAGGACAGTGGTCACAGACAAATCTGCATTGGGGCATGGGCGCTACAGTTGCTAAGCCCATTTGACAGTAAGTCCGCTCCCCTGCGAAGGAGGATATGTAAATCAACGCGTTCCACAGTTTATGCGTATGTCATTATTAATAGCATGTAAGGATTAATTAAACAATGTTGAAAATCGCGTGATTAATGTTAACTTTGATAAATTTGACTCTTTGACATTGGCTTTCTGACCTTAATAGCCTCAGGGATCAGAACTAACATTCAAGACATGCGTTTTCATATACACAGTCTATGCAACCATTTTTTCTAAATAGAAACACATTACTTTAGCTGATGTAGGAGAAATGTAGGTTACGAGGAAACATTACAAATGCTCGCTGACTGTAAATGACTCCGTTTCTCCACTCCCCGCCCCCCCCCCGCCGCCCCCCCCCCTCCCCGCTTCCACTTCCCCAACCACACACCAAGACAGGGAGAAAGATCTGTACCAAACATTGCACAACCATTCCATAGTGAATGCGTACATCTTACTTGCTCGTAAGAAATTTAAATGAAAACTTATTTAAAATCTTTGGAATAACCTTTGAAATTAACCTATGGTTCTTGGGATTCGGACCCTTCGTGTTCATCTATATTTATCAATAGCAACCACCGTTCTAAATAGGATCACCTCCCTTCAACTTATGAAGGAGGAGTTGCGAACAAAACCTACTGAAGGACTAACTGACGGACGGACGTGACCGTCCACGGTATATCCGTTTTTCCTTCGCATGTGCAAATATATGGATGCACGATAAATGAACCGAATGCAAAACAAACGATGAACGTTTATCAGTGCAAATTCATTTTTAAAAATGAACACAAATGCATTTTACATTTTTGGATAATCAATGTTTGTATCCATGTAATCAAGGGTTGTATTATGAGCTTGTTGCAACAGGTAATAGCCTTTCATACGAAAGCGTTTGTATTAAACGGACTCGATGCGTTCAGGAATGCAGTTTTATCTTTTAAAATGAAAGAAGAGTTTCGATTATTACAGTCGAATGCATTTACAATCAGTTTAAAAATGCAGAAAAGAATGCGTATGACATGCACATTCTACACAGAGTAAACACAAAAGACAATGCAGATTCATCGATAAAGTCAATACTGTACAACACTGCATGTATTTCGACATTTCTTTGAGCGTTTTTCCTATCAGGTCATCAGCTTGTACGTTTTATTGCCAGTATTGGGTGGGCCACGATAGAAGTGTTTGAGTATGTGGCGGCAATGGTGTTAACTCTTGTAGTGATCTGTTTCAGATAATAATTTGAGTTGTGCCTCTTTTGTGTTCGTCTGCAATATCGCTAAGTCTAGTTTTTAGCGCTCAGCAGATCTTATGGGATGGTGTGTTGTTCGTCGTCAGTCGCCCGTCGTCTGTCGTCCGTCGTCCGTTAACTTTAACTTCGTTAAGACGATAGGGCCTTCAATTTTCATTCGATCTTTACCAAACTTTAACAGATTGATAATATCAATGAAGGCTCGGACAAGTTTACAAACCAGGAAGATCGGACCAGTAACAGCATTTTAACGTACAAGCTGATGATGGCCCTTGGTTTAGTTAAAAATGCTATATTTTGAATCGTTAAGACGATAGGGCCTTCATTTGTAATCCGATCTTTACCAAACTTTACCATCTTGGTAATATTAATTAAAGCTCATACAAGTTTGAAAACCAGCCAGATCAAACTAGTAACAGCGGAGTTATGGCCCTTGATTTAGTTAAAAAGGCTATATTTTGCCTCGTAAGACGATAGGGTCTTCATGTTTCATCCGATCTTTACCAAGATTGTTAATATTAATGACAGCTCGGACAAGTTCGCAAACCAGCCAGATCGGACCAGTAACAGCGGAGTTATGGCCCTTGATTTTTTTGAAAATGCTATATTTTGCCTCTTTAATATGATAGGGCTTTCATCCGAACTTTATCAAACTATACTAGATTGTTACTATCAATGAAAGCTCCAGCAAATTTGAAAACCAGCCAGATTGGACCATTTACAATGGAGTTTTGGCCCTTGATTTTCTGAAATATGCTATATTTTGGCCTCATTAAAAAGAAAGGGCCTTCGTTTAGCCAGATTTCTGTGAAACTTTTCAGGGATGATCAATACCAAGCCTTGTTGTACATATCGTCACCTAGTTCCGGTTGAATTGTTTTGGCGGAGTTATGTCCCTTTAAAGTTTTTAATACACAAACTTTGTCCTAACTAATTCTCCTGAACCCCTGGCCGGATTTAAACGAAACTTTTAGGGATGAAAAGTTCCAGGTCTAGTTGTGCAAATCTTTGCCGTGTTCCGGTTGAATGGATTTTGGCAGATTTATGACCCTTTACAGGTTTTAATACACTAACATTGTACAGACTAGTTCTCCTGAACCTCTGGCTGGATTTCAACGAAACTTGTCGGGGACAATTAGTACCAAGCGTAGTTGCGTATTTCATCACCATGGTCTGGTTGAACGATATATAAAAGAGTTATGGCCCCTTATACATAAACATTATCTTTAGCCAGTAGAGCGTCCACAGGCCCTCTTGGGCCTCTTGTTTTAATTTAGCAAGCAATTCAGGTGTGTTATAAACAATACTAGGATAGAGAACAGTTTGTTTGTGTAGATAAAACAGATTATAGAACGTACCCAGCTGGACATACACTAGCATGTTATTTTAATTGAAGTCAGACAATTCAGTGGGTCAATATTTGAATGAACCGTGACACTTTATTTTTTTCTTGTTTTTCCCCTTTTTTTGTGTCTATATTTTTTTGTTTTTTTTCCAGTTGTTTTTCATGCTGGTCAAGTTATGATATCTTTTGGTATACTGGCCCAACCTTTGTGAAACTTTGCATATATGTGTGTGTATCAGCTGGCTAAATGTGTTGTTAGTTTTTAGTGATTAGGTCAAAGGTCAACTTCAGAGTGAATTTAAACTTGAATTGGTGAATTTTATCTTCAGTTTCTTGTTTTATTTTAAGTTCTACATGACCAGTATGAATGGACCTTGGTGAAAACATGTTTGTTGAAAACTTAACATGTCTGAGTAATTTAGTCATGAAGCCAGCGGGTAATAAGTCTTTACTGGAGATTTGTAATAATTGTATCACTTTTCTGAATTGGTACGTGACATAATTATCTTAATGAAATATTTAAATAAATTCATTTGGTGTTCAGATTCCTATCTATAAAATACGTTAACTACATAACAGCTGTGATAAAGGCCACAGATAACCTGTGTTGAGGATTTACATGACCTATGCTCATGACAATGTGTATGTTCCAACACGGCTTGGCCAGATGTTCATTGATGATTGCTACCTTAATTAAAGCTGTACAGTCCCTATTTTAACTGGTAATAACTCATGAATATGAATGAGTCACGTGTGAAGTAGTTTCAAATCGACGAACACCCCAAAAGTCGGTATATAAGGAGAAATCGATACGTAAAATTTCACATTTTTATTTAGCCTCCGTACAGGTAACATCGATAAATATACGGCTCCAGAATATATGTGATAAAAAAATAGTTGCCCGGAACGGGATTTGAACCACAGCCTTGCACTTGTAAGATTTGAAAGATGTACGTCGAACCTCTAGACCACTGCTATTTATTGGTATTTTGTAGCATTTTTAACACTAAATAGGCATTACGTAATAACAAGAGCGCGCGCACAAACTCATAAAGCGCTAAATAATAAGTCGAGATATGGTTGATTTGAGGCGAAGTATTAGTTTCATATTGATAAGATACAGTATTACACCAGGCAATGTTAATTTACACGTGCGACAATATGGACTGCATATTTATTGATCCATCATTAGTTGCGTTCAAATATGTTAAGTTATTTTGCCTCATAATATATGGTAGTTAGTATGCTATTTTTTCAAGTAGCGTCGTAGTTCAGTGGATAGAGCAGAGGACTTGAAATCAGAAGGTCGTGTGTTTGATATAGGGACTCTGTAGCTTTAAAGTTCAAACTCAAACTTAGCTTATAATTTCTTCCTTTCAGTCTTTATTTCTTCAATTGAATTGAATTGGATTTTATAGTCGCACCAACAGCTAAGGTCATATGGCGACTTTCCAGCTTCCATTGGTGGAGGAAGACCCCAGGTGCCCCTCCGGGCAATTTTCGTGCACGGGCTGGCACCTGGATAGAATCACCGACGTTCCGCAAGCCAGCTGGATAGCTTCCTCACATAAAGATTCCTAGGCCCCTGAGGGATCGAACCTACAGCGGTGAGGGGCAAGTGATGGCAAGTCAGAGACTCTAACCACTCGGCCACGGACGCTTATTTCTTCAAAAGTATTCACAAAGATCAAGGTGTGTGTGTGTTTGACAGCTCTTGTTTAGGCAATGTGTACACTGAACGACTTTAAAAACACAACATTTTTAAATTGTCATAAAATCAAAGCAATACCATGTATCTAAATAATATACAGGATCATGTATCTTTTTTTAAATCGCACTGGAAATTGAAATCAATAGAGCGTTAGCTGTCCTTTTACGACATCCATGAAAAGCGTACTTTCCACGTGCATGTTTTTTAGCCACGTGCTATAAACACAATGTGTGAAGAAATTCCTTCATAGTCGACTGTCTGACCGAAAAAAAAACACTTTTAAATTTTGAATGCATACTGAAGGCACGTCTATTAGACAATCAGCGCTATTACGTGATGAGTTTGCTTCAGGCTGGAATTTCATCAGCGTGATATCGCACGGGTGCTTAATTGCAATGTAGCGACGATATCGCGTTTGCCAACTCGCGTTCAATTGACTGGTAATGATCAAGATCGTCAAAGACCAGGAAGGCTGAAGGTTACAAACCGATGTCAGGATGTTCATATTAGGACGCCACACTTACGTAATCAGTTTATGACAGTCACCGGAATATTGCCAGCAAGACAGTAGAAACTCATGGATAAGTTTTCATAAATTTACAACAGAAAAAAACCATCATTCGATCTATGCATAGGTGATGTCCGACGCGCTTTTTCCGCTAATGGTGGATTTACTGGGTATTTGTGACTTTTGCTTTTGGGGGTCATACTGTTATATTTTAAATTTAACAAGTTTACTGTTGATTAATTTCAATGAGATTTTCAACAATTCAATTGAAGATATTGTTAGGTAAGATAGATGAAATTAAAATTGAATTTCTATTAAAATATGTCAATTATCTTAGTTTATTCCCCTGTTGCGTTTTTAAAGTAGTTCAGTACACCCACTTTTACAATATTCATTAAAATTTGCATGATGAATGTTACGGCAATTTATCGAATTATTTTATGTTTCCTCCGACGACTGGTTCATTAGACGCTTTAATAACTGTAATGTGCCATTAATAATTTCAGAATATAACGTCTGAGGACAAAATCTGTGGACACAATTCACTGCTAATGACAATTCAGCACGGCGAAACAGCAAATGCGATTATATAATAAGCACGCATGTTTTATTAAAATACTAGTCTTGGAAAGAGTAGGCCATACATCGTATATCGAATACGATCTGGATGCACTACCAAGAGGCACGAATGATGGTGGTCGTCGAAAGCATCCCTTACGTACGTTTACTTAAATGTGCTTTAATATAAGTTTGCTTTATTTTAAATACATACCCAGTGATTAAATATATAGTGTACATGCGAAAGACAAAGTGCTTTTACTTATTCCAAACTTTACCTTTCCGGGATTAGTGCACCCGAGAACCTACTTTAAACCCCTCAGCGGCAAATTTTCAACACTGACCATTCCAATACAGTGACCCTGTTGTTAATACTTATATATTAGTGATGTCACATACATTGCCTCTTATTTATCCATATACTGTATTGTTAATGATTGTTTTCGGTTGACTGTGGTCCTTGCATGCTGTATTTCCTGTTAAACTTTTCTATACAACATACCGCAACATGCTTTAAGAAGCATCTTACCATCACAATCATTTTACTATAATATTGATTTTCTGATTCAATGCAGGAGGCAATCGCGCAACAAAGTGAGCATAAGTGGTCAGGTAGTTCGAATATATAGTGAAGAGATACCTAGAGTATATATATATATATTAAATACGAAAAACAAACTACATATCTATACAATAACGACTTTGATTGAAACATAAAGTCAGTTATCTTCTGAAGGACACGTTCTTATAAGTGTTCGTCTACTTGGAGAATTGCTATAAACGTTGTGTGTGTGTTTGAACAAATAATTAACCAGTTAATATGCAATCGAAAAGTAATAGCCTAACAAACTAGGTAGTTGAACCTCGTTAAATGAATTTAAACAGATGTATCGCTTCGAGTGTTGTATTAATAGTAACAAGGCTAAGAATGATGGGAATGGTAAATAACAACAATAATAATATCCGCTAGCACGGATATCAAAACTGTTTTGAGAAACTTTCAAATCAAAGACATTGTATAATTGCCGAACATGTAATGCAGCTTTCACAAAACAATGTCTATCTAAAAACACGCGTACAAAACAAACAATAGTATACGCACAGACAGAATCACATTATGCAACACCACAAGCATAACATACTTGAACATAAAAGTACTGCATTGGAACGGTCAGTGGCACATATATCGCTTAGTGATTAAACTCGGTTCTAGGGTGCGGCATCAAACCACAGTCTTACATTACAGTCCTTCTAAACACATTTAAATAAAGAAACCTTAAAGGCTGCATTAGTAGGAATTGTACTATCATAATTACACACAATTTAACAATAAAAGCAAAACAATTGATCACTTGACAGAAACCACTGCAACACTAGAATAATAAATACTGATAAAACTGATCCTATGGAAGCAACAGATACAACTAAGAGCATATAGTAGCATTTTACTCGGTTTTAATGAGTCGGTTCATGGGAGATAATGTACGAAAGAACACCGCTCACGGCCGCCAGCACCGGCTTAAGCGGTATTCTACTTCAGAGTAACCTATATTGGGCTCGATGGTTCCAACGGACTAGTAAAAGTAACACTACTGATTCGGGGATACATTTTACAGCCGTCAACCTGCACTCAACAGTGCACTAAACCATTAATCGTACGACAAGATAAGATTGAAGACAAAATAGTGATGCCTCTATAGTCCAGTGGTAAAGCTGGAAGGCCGGGGGTTCAAACCTCACCGGATGGAGTTCTCTCAATATCTTGTTTCATTAATTCATTGCATATCTTTTAGTACCATTCGGCAGAAATCCACCTTCTCGGTCCTCAAATTTGCTTCGAGACTAGTTAGTACTTCATTGCTCTCTTGTGACGATGTTAGGCCGACGTTCACTGAAAGAAGGAAAGCTGTTGGCAGAAATTCGCTGGTTCTTCCTATGGCGCATCTGAAGTATGTAGTGGCCAGTAGCATAGTAGCTGGACTGGAGTACCATGTAATACTATGGAGAGGCTGTTACACAATAATAGACAATAATAGATAACATATCAGCAATGTCCCAGAAACAGTGAAATCCAAAGGAAAAGAGAAACATCAGGCGAACTGCGGGTGAACAGCGCGAGTCCTCGTAGAAACGGAATATACAGCGATGCTTCGACAGAAAGTATGTCGCGACAGATTACCACCCAGCAGGAGGGACAACAGCAGAGCTGGCGGAAGACGGAGTGAGAGGAGGCGAAAGAAAGGAGCAGATAAAGTGGTTGAGAAGGTGGACAAAAAAGAAAAGATTGAAGACAAACATCAAACGTTAACGTCCTTTTACAATTTAGGTGGATGCCATCGTAGGGTTCATAATATATCCGTTCATCGCATAATACACGAGGAATGCATAGCGGCAATTTGTAAATGGGTCAATCACTAAACACAGGATGGGTTGCAATATTATAGGGTCATAACCTCGTTTGATAAACTGTTTTATACGTTATTTAAGATTGTTTAAACGTGATCATGACAAAGGAGCTTATGAAGCTTGTAAATCATGTCCACAATATTCAGGCAAATCTGCGGAGTTTTCAATCTCAGATATTAAATGTAAAACTCCGGATATTCTATCAAAGCAAAATGTTCATGATTTAACAGCTATATTGTCACAGTTTACCAAATTGATGCTATATTCTGCATTGGTCATGTTACGCTCCTCATTAGTCCGATAAGTCTTAATATGTGTCAAAACAATGAGATAATGTTCCTTCAGTGACTTAACGGCATGTGCAAAATCAGCAATATATCGCTGGCTTCCTTAATATCATCCTAATTGAAGCAGCAAGTGTGAGAAGCTAGCGTTTCCCTCTGATTGGTATCACTGTAATAGCTGCTGCTGTGTACGCTGATCATATTTTGTTTACGAGTTATAAAGACTTCGTGTGTGCAAGTAACACGCGTCTGTTTTGAATACAAAATCTGCGCTTTCATGAAAAGGACCTATTGTGGTAGAATTTAAACCACGTATTTCTAATCCAATTAAGTTATCCCTAAAATAAAAAATGTGTGTACAGGTGGAAGTAGGCTAATCTATTATTTTCTATAATAAACAAACAATGCGTTAGTATTTATTTCATAAATAATTACAATGTCCGCTTTAAAACAAAACAACTTAGAAAATCAACTCGAGTGCTGAAATTCCATTTAAGAATGTTCTTCGCGTCCTATAAATCTTCAATTGAAAACACTCGCAGGGCTTTGTTTTTAAAAGTGTTCGCTTTCCACAAAGAAGTCAAGTTTGTAAAGATTTTGTCTCAAATGAATTCTTAACTTTTTTTTAAGTAGATCAGTGTTACGATACTATATGTAACATTTTGCAAGGATTTTCCAAGGCTATGAGTAGGTTTTAGTTATATACAAGTTGCTAATATTAAAACCCCTCAACTCCACTACAATCTCTTGAATACCTAAGAAGCTGAGACACATACATAACAGCTTTGAGGATATTATAAATGATTTGTTAATGTGCGTTCAGTAAGAGGGGATAATTAGCAATGCCAAAGTCTCTCTTAACAAAATGTTATAGCTTTTAAGTATTATTGATCGATTTGAAAAAAGATACGTTTATCGAGAAAAGTAGCGAGCGTAACCAACTGTTAAATGTAGCTTTGTTGGGTTGAAGTTCTTAAGAATGGTATTACAGATAGCGAAGGAGAAAGGGCCTTCGATGTTTATTACGTAATCAAGATATCGAGAGATAATTATTAAAGGGTTCGAGTATATGGTGAAAAACAGAACATGTATTATTGTTCATAGTAATACAAAACGCATCAGCGAAAGTGGTGTACAATTCTTACCCATAGGGATACCAACAACTTGATACCAACGTGTACCATATTGTGTATTGACATTATGAGGCACTCGTGGGGAAATCGTCAATGTTAACGTCGCAAGACGTATGCATGGATTCATATCTATGGTGTATTGACCAACGAAACCCCGAGAATTTTCTTTACACTATATGTTTATAATGCAAATCATCAAAAATAAAAAAATGGTCCGTCGTCCGTCGTCCACATTTCCTACAGGCTCAACATGTTAATGACTTTAAGTTATCAACAATGCATATTTACGATAATGTGAAGAGGACAAGTGTCTTTTGTTATGTTGACAAATACCCACAAATTAAATGCAATTAAACATCAATATAGATCACATATTTGAAGTTAAAAGAACGATCATTAGTATGAGATCACAAACGACGAAGGGCAGTACATGCTATATGATACCAATAACCAATATATATTCAAAACAATAACCCCACCTCTGCCCGCCCAATATTGTAAACGCTTCAACATCTGCGCTCTTAACAAAGTTGCCAGTGTTATTCCTTAGTTTTGAGAATCGGGTGAGGCCATCGCCACTTATTTGATTAAGTAATATAACATAATACTCTTAGTTTCTTTTATTGTATCTTGTACTGAAGTCTACCGTGCTACTGCATGTTTTACTCATTACATTATTTTATCCTGCCATTTGTTTGATAGTTATTTAGCTGATATAGAAATGTAAGTCCTTTCAAACGACCTGAAACTGATTAAAATATTTCCAGTGAAATAAGCAATGCACCATTTTTTTCTGTTCCACTGTCAACATGTGTCTGTAAGCCAGCAATAAATTAGTCCCCAATGTGTCTTGAACATTTTGATTAATTTTTACAATCTGTTTTCCTAATACCATGGATTATTAGAGCAATTTACTGAAACCAGTCTCAGTTGTATTGGACAGCCAGTAAGATATATTTCATTTCAATCAAACAATGTCTGGCTTTTGTCATATGGTCGAATATTTAATTGCGAGACAGTCTTAATACGGCACACCAAGAGGATGGAGATGTCACCGTTAAAATAGATAGATATTGTGTTGACTGTGGTCCTTGAATGCTGCATTTCCTGTTCGACATTTATATCCATTTTTCAACTTTTTGTAATCAGTATGCCAGTATATTGGGTGCTAGATGAGGAGCAACCGCTCAATACAATGGCTCAAGCGGCTTTAAAATAAGAAATACTCCTACAGAGGATGCACAAATAAGACAAATTGTCCTATAGAAACCGGAGCACCCAAACGCAATGACATCACACGCCCGCATTGTACAACAAACACAGAGCAAATTAAATATACAATGAAAAGGACTATACACAACACAATGAGTGTTGATGACAGGGTTACCAACCTGGAACGATCAGTAGGCAACATGTCGTTATGGATAGCTTAACTCGAGTTTATGTTTAAACAAGCTCGCTTGTATCTTTTTTTCAGCACCCAAATTGACAGCACAGTGTAAATAAAAGTGCATCGATTCAAACAAGTGTCTCTAACATCCAAATAAATTAGCAACGATACATGCTTATGTTGTTGTTAAAATATATATAATAAAATACATAACTACATCCACCTCATGATGTATCCAGGATTGTACTGAACAACCGCAGCAGTTGCAGCCAAAGAGAAGACCAATCTATCGTAAGTAAAGAAAACGGTGGGAAGGTGGGGGTGGGGAGGATGACAATTCATGCATCAACCTCCTCTTTCTGGGTTTCAGAAGGTGCAATCATAGTCCATCAAGGTTCTCACAAGAGAAAAGTGAAACGTATTGACTGACTGTAGAGAGGTTAATCACCAAGCAATACTAAAGAATCATATCCTTTTCTGACGAATTTCCTGATTCATTCTTCGCAGTGATCAGGAAATCCGTCAGAACCCTTTAATTTCCAAAGTTTATAAATCAGATAAATATAAACTAAGCGATGTGGTATTCCTAGTCTCAAACATGTGTTTAGATTGTTATTGTATTTCCCATGTTAGGTTGCGTTGCGCGATATGCATATTTAGATGTAAACCCCGTACGGTGTAGCATCAGTAGGGGAGCAGCCTTGATATTTTCCTACATCTTTCAAATATCGCAACCACGCTTGACAACGAAAAATAGTACGTCATCTTTCGGCAACGTCAAAAAAAAAATGTCCGCCATTTTGAATTTTTTAAAACACACAATTTGGAAAATTGTGACAAATTTTGATCATGAAATTTCATTTGCGCTTTAAGTTTCGTGATTCTCGGCTGTACCGACTTTTTTTTAGAAGCTTTACTGCGTGATAAATGCAGACCCGCCTCTTAAAATGTCGAAGCGAGGGGCGACAACTCTAAAAGATGCTATTTTTAGAATACCTTTAAAATGACAACAACCGTGTGTTTTTTGTTAAATAAAATACGAGGAGATACTTGAATTGTTGTTTTAGCTCACATATTACATGAATTTTGCTGCATGTCACGAAAAGCATGTTATTTCTTTATCTAAAGTACTGGAAAATACGAATTGTTTGACTCAACTGTAATTTTGACTCGACTGTCCTCGCAAGAAGTGCAGGCGCGTATTCGATGGAGCGGGTAGTATTGGGCACCCTCTCATACGTAACACTCGCTACTGTTCAAGATGGGAGTTGGGTGAAGAGAAGGAGGGGGGGTGCATCTGAGCTGAGTTTTAAAAGGATGCGCCCCATCCCACCCCAACTAAAATCATGAAAGTCTGTTTTTGAAAGCTCTTGCAAGCATACATTCTTAAACATATTCAGATAATATATTTGTTGCTGTGTTTTTGACTAGACTATCCAGTGTCTAATTGTCATCCGCAACTAGGCGCAGTCAGTAGCGCAGCGGATTTGTAAGCGGAGGTGGTGCCACTGAGTTTTGTCGGTGTGTTCTTGGGCAAGACACTTTCCCTTAGCCTCGTCCGTCGGATGGGGACGTAAACCGGGTGGTCCCGCGTATAGGTCTATCATCCGAGCATGTTAAAGAACCATAGGAATCTATTCGATAATAAGAGCAGGGAACAGTTCCCGGATTCCTATGTATCCTTCCTCTCTCTCTGGGGCGGCTCTAAATAACCTGTACTGTATTGATGAGCCGTTAAATATTCAAATGAATTCATCCGCAACTGCACTCAGCACTGTCATATGTACTGTAGCTGTCCCATGCTAGTATCATGAATCAACCGTGGAATATATCACCCACACATAAAAGGGTTTGAGGGCCCCATCTTACTTGTATTAGTTTAAATATAGACCATTTGTCGGTTGAAACCTAAGATGATTTTTTTATCAGACAGAAACACTGTCGTAATACTTATACTGATAGCATCGAAGGAAAGTAAAGAAGGCCATTTTTTTTTACTTTATATTTTTAAAGTTGAATTGTGTTTTATGTCATTATAGCACATTTTAGGCCATTTTTCCTGGGTAGAACCAGTATTGTGTACTTCTGCTATCTGTTAGAATCGACACTTTCTCATCTACAAGTTGAGCTCCCAGTGGGAATTGAACCCGCAGCGGTGAGAGGTGAAAATGAGAATGTATACAAATATAAAAAAGGCAACCGAACATCTCCATTACTCAATATGTCCATGGGACTTGAATGACCGCACTGAAAACAATCCGTGGAAAATTGTACAATGCAAGAATATATATTCATAAATAAATTTTATTTTGTTGCAAAATCGATATGCTATAGATAAAGATCATGTAAAGTTTCGAAAAGATTGGTTAAAAACTGTGGAAGGATATAGACGCACAGATAACTAACACCATATGCCGCCTCACCATTCGATGGTAAACAATAAACATTTAAGGTACATATTAAGGCCTTAAATATTATCTTTCATGACTAAGTAAAAAATATGTAACAAGTCCGATATCAAAATGAATTATTTATTTGATTTAAAACATTTTATTTCAAATATTTACATCAAAACATCCAAATATAAATGGTATTACATAAAAAATTAAATTGCATCATACAATAATTGTTTTTATTTATTAAAGGGGCACACAGCATTTATCAAGTATTTATCAAGCATTAAAATGTGCACCTCGATTGATTAATCAAGAATTGATTTTACACACGCTTGCATATATTTAAATTATATCATTTTGGCATTTAAAAAAAAAAGAATGCTGCATGTCCCTTTAATATGCGCCCCTCTCCGCCTGTATTGCTTATATGGTGCAAGTCATTTTCAACATATGTGGGGTTATATATATACATGTATCTGTTTGTTGTTTTTTTTGGCGGAGACAGACCACCCACTTTTCTGGGTAGAACCAGTAATATACACCTCCTGCCATCTGTTATTCCACAAACTTTATAATCCAATAAAATTCAGAAAACAATAAAGAAATTGGGCATGGTCGGTCAGATTAACAGAAACACATTTATATTTTCGTATTAGCCCTTATTTTGAGCCATTCCAATGAACTGTCCAGTTAAAGTCGCCATCGATCCACATCTGTCAACAGTCAGACATGTATGTTGATATGATGTTTTGCTGAACTGGTGATCCTGGGAATTTCGAAATTAGCGGGTCCAAATAACCTTATTCCCTCAAGTCATAAATGTTACTAGACATATTTTTCTTGAAGTTGATGCTAGTACTGTCCGTATGAGGTATTCATGATTCAAAAAAAATAGTAATAATATTGTACACCGTCGCATTATTCTATTCTTGTTCGTTTAAGTATTTCTGATTCGGTTGATTATGTTGTAAAAAAATATTATAATATACATGTGACTAGACACTCGTTTCAATAAAATCCTCCCATATTTTGTGACTTCAGTACAGTTTCCCAGCATCTCAGGACATCAGGGACTCTGAAAATAAAAATTATACAGATTCTGTTTAACCATACATATTTTTCTTTCAACTTAAATAGGTAACAAGTTGGTGAGTTGAAATAAATGAATAAAAAGTGACTATAGAACTTTTTTATAAGAATATAAATTGAACAGAACATGGTTGAAACAATGACCAGAAAAAAACCTATAAAACTTCTAATTTTACTTTAATTTTTAAACATGATCACTGGTGGTTTCAAATGCAGGACCAAAATATGGGTATCACCGGTTACTTTGCTTACCAGTTTTTTGTGTTAAAAAAAACCCTTACTAAAACTGGGTCTGAAGGTCTTAGAACCGAAAAAAAACACCAAAATAACTCTGACCTAAGTTGGATCAACAACACATATGTCATTTAGAGCCGCCCTTGAGAGAAGGGAAGGGCACATAGGAAAATTAAAAAATGATACATCTTTTGTTTACCGTAACCAGATTTAGTTTCAACTTAAATAGTTAACAAGTTGTAGAATTAAAATATGTAGATGAAAAGTGATTTTAGAAATAAATGTTACATGTAAGATGAATTAAAAAAAAAATGTTTTCGGCTGATCAACACTTTACCGGTATACCTTATTTAGAGCCGCCCCAGAGAGAGGGGAAGGAGGACACATATGATAGGAATTTGACAACCGGCCTTATTCTTACTAATGAATATATTTCTATGGTTCTTTATGGTGCTCGAAGGATAGAGAACCCCCAGTTGCAATCCCAATCTGGACAACAAACAAGGCAAAATAGTTTTTTTCGATCTTCGCATTTGTACCGCGACTATGATATCTCAATAAAACCTGTCAACACGATTGTTTGATGAATCTCCGACATAATAACTGACTTCTGATATGATTTCTTTTCTTTGCCATCTAGTATAAGCTTTAAACTAGTGTTTCTAAAAAGAGTACTATAAAATCCGCGCATCTGCACGTGCATGCAAAATGGGAACTACGTTGCCTCCAACACCAATTATTTATGTTTGAGTTATGCGGTCCAAGCATGTGAAATGACTTGTCTGCTCCCGTACTGCATAGGATACGTCCGCATCTAAAGGTGGATATTTAACAATTTCAACGTTAACGTCATACATTTTATCATAGATTTTAGTATATGTTTGATGATATAAAATCGAGAGATAAAGATCGAGAAATACTGCTATGCTATCCGAACTGTTAGCTTTATTCAATGTGAGATCTATTGGATTCATATTAGTGAGCATATGTTATCAAAGAACGCACTATCACTATCACCATTGAGTATGTCATCTGGATACCGAGGTGTACTATAAAAACGTTAACAATCCCACATTTCGGAAATAAGCCTAGAAGGAGGTGTTAGAAACCCTTTTTTTCATAGATATAGATGAAAGTTCAAGGGGAAGTAAATCAATAAAAAAATATTGTCACATTCCAAAGTCCATAAATTATGCACATATATAGTAAAAGAAATATAAAAAGATCGGACAGGGAAAGTAGCATTCAAGGAGGACAGTAAACCACAAAACACAGAAACAAACACGCAAACAGACAAACAAGAAGGCAAAAGCAATAATAAATGCAAACGACATCACAAACACAAAAAGGGTTGACAATAGGGCTACCGCCTTGGAACGGTCAGTGGCAAAGTAGGCTACTGGGGGTTTAAACCGGTTCTAGGGTGCACCAACCCTCACACTTACCCTACTGTCATCCCATTAAAACAGGACAGTGTAAATAAAGAAATCCCCGCCATGATCTAATCTCTAACCAACAAGGCAGCATCAATAGGCAATATAAGTAGAACACAAATATGCTCGTGTAAATATAATACAAAAAAAACAATAGCCTAGAAAGCCACAATGAAGGTATTCAATGACTTTGCAGAAGCCAGAGCAGTAAGAGAATAAACCATTAACGGGCACGACAAGAAATATCATGGACAAACATCAAACGCCACCGTCCCAATGGGCTTGAGGTAGGCGTCATCATAGGGTCCACAGCCTGTCTGGTCATCGTACAATTAAAGAGGAAAGCATAGTGGCGAACTGTAAAAGGGTCCACCACCAAGCATGCAGTACGTTGCAAAATGATAGGGTCATAACCTCTTTTGATAAACTTTTTAACAAGTTTAACAAAGATAGTATGAAAGTGATCATGACCTAGAATCTTACGAAGTTTATAAATCACATCACCATGGAAGTCAGGTTGTGATAGTCCTTGTCCCAGAAGAGTCCTTAAATTACTTTTATATTTGGAAAGAAGATCAGGGTTACGATAATAAAATTTTGCAAAGGTTTTCCGAAGTTTATGGTAACGGTAACCCTGATTGAGTAACTTTTTAGTTATACAAAGATTACGAATATTAAAGTCCTCAACTCGAGTACAAGCTCTAGAAAAACAAATAAGTTGAGACACATATACCCCATAAGAAGTTGCTCGGGGAACATCCCCATCCAAGTGAGGATAATTAACAATGTCAAAATTAAAATTATCTCTCTTGTCATAGATTTTGCTAATTATTTTACCATTTTCAATCGAGAGATTTAATCAAGAAAAGAAGCGTTATTATCAGATATATTAGCTTTGTTAAGCTGAAGTTCTTTAGGATAAATATAATTAACCATAGTTGGAAATAAAGGGTTGTCAATGTTCAATATGTCATCCAGATACCGAGAGGTATCATTGAATGCTTCAATAACATCTGCCTGGGTATCTGGTGAAAGACAACATGAAATCCCTTTCATAGCAAAATAAGAACAAATCTGCGACAAGTGGTGCACAGTTCGTACCCATAGGGATACCAACAATTTGTCTATAAACGGTTGTTCCATACCTGACGAAAATATTATCTAATAGGAAGATGAGTGCTTCACAAACTTCATAGCAAGTCCACATAGGATAATTGTCAAAACTGCCGTTAGTAAAAAACGCTTTTATATTATTACATGCCAAAAATGTAGTATTTTCTCTAGCAAATGTTTTTTGAATAAGAGAAATTAGCTTGTCTTTAATAAGGTGATGTGGTAAGGTTGTATATAGTGAAGAGAAGTCATAAGTGCTTATTGATGAAACTAATAATGATAAGTGTGACGTTTAATCGAAATCCACACTTAAGCCTAGGAAAATGAGCGTATGCAAGATACGTTATATATGTCTGAGGTGACGAAATTTTAACCGGACACAACAGTGACATGCGAGTCGACGTATAATTGTAAAATTCAATATTCACTCCATTTATGCATCTTTCACATTTGTTTTTTCAATGTGCAATGTTTCATTGTAAAATTGTATGAAGCTAGAAGTCTGCATATGAGGCTTGGAGTGATGTAACGCAGTGTCCGGTTAATTAATCGTCATGGTGCACACTGCTATGATTCAAATATAGATATAAAAATCGAATAGGAAAATCAGCATTCAAGGACGACAGTCTATCACAAACACACAAAGAAACAAAGAACGAATTTAAAGATTAATAAAAGGCCAAATAAGACATCACAAACACAAAATGGTTGACAATAGGGCTACCGCCTTGGAACGATCCGTGGCAAAAACGGCCGCTAGGGGGTTATACCATGTTCTAGGGTGCACCAAACCTGACACTCACCCTACTGTCAACCCAATAAAACGGGAAAGTGTAAATAAAGAAATCTCCGCCATGAACTATTCTCTAACCAACAAGGCTGCATTAATAGGCAATATAAGTAAAACATAAAGATGCTCGTGTATATATAAATGCAAATGAACAATAGCCTAGAAAGCCACAAAGAAAGTACTCAAAGACTTGGCAGAAACCAAAGCAACAAGATAATAAACCATTGAGGGCACGACAAGACAAGACAAGACTGCAGACAAAAATCAAACGTCACCGTCCTTTTGGACTTTAGGTAGACGTCATCATAGGGTCCACAGCCTGTCCGGTGGTCATCGCACAAGTAAAGAGGAAAGCATAGTGGCGAACTGTAAATGCCTGTCCGGTGGTCATCACACAAGTAAAGAGGAAAGCATAGTGGCGAACTGTAAATGGGTCCACCACAAAGTATGCAGTGCGTTGCAAAATGAAGTCAGGTTGTGATATAGTCCTTGTCGCAGAAGAGTTCTTAAATTACTTTTATATTTAGAAAGAAGATCATGGGTACGATGATAAAACTTTGCAAAGGTTTTACGAAAATTATGGTGACGGTTACCCTGATGGAGTAGCTTTTGAGTTATACAAAGATAAAGAATATTAAAGTCCTCAACCCGAGTACAAGCTCTAGAAAAACAAATAAGTTGAGACACATAGACCTCATAAGAAGTTGCTACGGGAACATCCCCATCTAAATGGGGATAATTAACAATATCAAAATTAAAATCATCTCTCTTGTCATAAATTTTGTAAGATGCAAACTACTACAAATTAGACTCAGTGAGTTTGTTTGTACATGTGCTAATTTGATTTAACTTGAAGAATCCGTCCAGACTATCATGTTATGGCTTTCTGCCTACAATCCTATGATACTGTTGCATGTCAGTGTAAAATAGGTTGACTAACAGAGTGATATTTTTGTCAATCATCTATTTAAGTTTGACGCCAAGCGAGTTCCTCAAAGACAAAATACAATGAGCACAAATGAATGACAACAGTTTGATAATGCATAAATACATATTATGTTTATTTTTAGCAGTTTGTATTTCATCGCTACCGGTTTCATAGCATTTATCGTACCAAACTTATCAGAAAACATAAATGGTTTGTGTACCCACGACTATCGTTATTTTTGCTTTATTTATTTTATTTGTTTTTATTTATTTTTTTGTATTTTAAAATGTATGAAACATATTGTTAATAATAAAAACAAATTTATGTTTTACTTATTTCTTACAAAGTTGTGCAGCACATATGACTTCATGTAACACAGATACAGTAACCAGATGTTCTAAGTAATCAACAAATCGAGCGGATAATGCTATGTGGAGTAGTGTGATAATTTTACTGGTGTTTTGAGAATATCAAGTCCAACAGATTTCTTTGACGTATTTTACAATTACGAAATATCAATCCGAATATTGCCTCGAACGGAAAACTGTCTCAATGTTTAATGAGTTTTTCACAAATAGTACTTTTAAATCGTTTCCAGATGCTGTAAGAAGCGTATAGAAGACTATTATGTTTGAAAGAATGATCAACTAAACCTAAATGCAAACGATTGTTTTTTCTCAACCATGTAACACAACTGCTTGAAATAAAGACCTAGATAAGCTTAATTTAAATTTACACAACTTAGGTATATATATATATCAAAATGTCAAATTAAATGTACATATAGTGCAAACGTTTTAAAGGGTCCCGTATATCACGTTTTTCACTAAATGATTTTCTCTGAAATTACATGAAGCCAGAGCTTAAACCATTGTATAATATAAAAAAAAGAAAAAATCAGTATACATGCTTCAGATATTTTGGAGATGTATATCCATAATGAGTTTTAATTTCAGTGTCAAACACAACCCGTTATAGAGTAGCTGTCAGTATTGAATTATTTTTTTAAAAGCTTCATGTATTTGTACACATATTTGACTAAGTCGGTAACAAAAGGATTGTTTACTAGTATCTTGACAGGCACGATACTATTTGTCATACGAGCAGCTTTTGCCACAGTTGACCACACATATTCTGTGGTAAATGGTACATTGTAAGTATTTAATTGCATGTGTATACTATTTATTTTAATGAATGTCCATGGTATGTAAAAGAAGATTTTACTCCCATCAGTGATATTCAAAATTATAATACAAGAACAGAAGACACGTTTTATTATTCCCTCTTGTAAAGAAGATGAACGCACTTTCCATTATCGTCATGGTGCTAATGATTGGAATTCCATGTCAGGTCACGTTTCACATTGAAAGTACATATTAGTTCAAGATTGGTGTTTATATAGTTTTACATCATTCTGAAAACAAGGTACATTAGAATAATGAAATATAAACCGTTAGTAATTAAACCATAGTTACATGACTTTGTATGTTGTTGTTGTTTTGTTTGTCTTGCATTTCCGATGTTTGATTTGTATGTGCTTACTCTCTGTTATATTATATCAAATTGAATATAAATATGACATATTTTCAAAAATGCGACCGTTGGGAGTAAACAGTCACTATCTAGATTCCCATAACAAATATCGTGACCTATTAAAACAGACTAGCCAGGGTGAAATTATTGATGCCTTTAATAATACTTCTCGGTATCTTGATGACATACTCAATATTGATAATCCGTTCTTTGCTCATATGGTTACTAACATTTATCCACCAGATCACACGTTGAATAAAGCCAACAGTTCGGATACTGTAGCAGCATTTCTCAATCTTCATCTCTCTATTTCAAATGATTGTATTCATACTAAAATCTATGATAAGCGAGATGATTTCAATTTTAACATCGTTAACTATCCACACCTGGATGGAGATGTACCTCGTGCTACCTCATACGGGGTGTATATCTCCCAGCTCATTCGATTTGCTAGAGCGTGTAATGATGTTATAGACTTCAATGATCCTAATCAAGTTATTACAAGTAAACTTCTTCAGCAGGGTTTTCGTTATCACAAACTACGTAGATCTTTCTCTAAATTCTACCGCCGCAACGATGGCCTGCTGGAAAAGTACAACACCAACCTTAAAACACTTCTGCGAATAGGCATATCACAACCCTCATTTTATGGAGATGTGGTCTATAAACATCGAAAGTTATAGGGGTCTGACGGGTTTCCTGACCGCTTTACAAATTTAATCAGGAAGTTCGTCAGAAAAGGATATAACCCCTTGGTTTTACAGCGCACTGCATGTATAGTGATTGACCCCACTACAGTCAGTCATTACGCTTCACTTTTCACTTGTGCGATGACTGGACTACCTCTTGGGACTCTATGATTGTACCTACTGAAACCCCAACTAAGGGAGGTGGGTGCATGAGCTTTCGTCCCTCGGGTTTTCTGGTCGTACCCTAGATTCGTCTCCTCTTTAGCTGCAACTACTATGGTTGTTCAGTACGATTCTGGATACATCCTGATATGTTTATTATTTTGTATGTATATCTTTAGTTGGTTTCTCTGGATGTGGACTTTATTGTTAGAGATTTCCTTTTGATGGGATTTAGTTTTGTTTACACTGTCTTGTCTATTTGGGCGCTGAAGACAGGATAATAGCGAGGATTGTGCGCATATAAAATCGATTCAAGCTAACCAGTAGGTCTTATTGCCTACTGACCGTTCCAAGTCGGTAACCCTGTCTTCACCACCGTTTCTGTTGTTTTTTGTCTCTTTCATTGTAGTTTCAAGTCCTTGTTTGCCGTACATTGAGGACCTACGATGCCATTGCGTTCGGACGCTGTGGTTTCTATAGGACCCTATATTTCATTTGTCAATGTAAAATATGCCTTTGGGCTTACATAGACCATCCACGGCTTCAATATAGTCTTCGATTTATTAAAGCATTTTTATCTTAAGCATCGACGAGTCTTCTTAGAACAGGTGTGCTCTTTAAATATATTTTTTTCAATATAATTACTGATGCTCTGTGTTTGTGCAAAATATATGCTGTATCTGCGATCTTTGATGTTAGTATCATGTTAGTATCATGTTAGTATGTGTATCTAAATTGATTAATATTAATGCTGAATGCTGTTTGGTGATGAAGGTTTTCAATTTACAATCTAAACCACTCGCGATGTCATGCTGTCACCTCCGTTTATCATTATAAACGCGAAAAAGCTTTCAAAAGAAATCATGCAACATCCGTTATGTCATTGTAAGCGACAATCGCTACAACAATGCACGTATTATAGCTACACATTATCAACTGCATTTTGTGTTGAGTGATGGATAAACAAAAACGGCCGCAAGGTGTTTAAATATAGATATAAAAATCAACAGAAAAAGTAGCATTCAAGGACGACTGTCAACCAGAGACACAGACAGAAACAAAGAACAACTTTAAACAATTATAAAAGGCAAAAAAAGACATCACAAACACAAAATGGTTGACAATATGGCTACCGCCATGGAACGGTCAGTGGCAAAAAAAGGCCGCTAGGGGGGTTAAAGTTTGATTCTTGTTTTAGACAATGATACATTTATAGTCTGTCAGTGATACCATGTATTCTTTTCATTATCTATACATTTATATTGATAGACATATAATGCACTATATATAGCCTCATTGAGTATATTATTTCAAAAGTCTATACCCCGCGGTTTCTTTCTAGTTTGATATTTACAAACTGTTTGAAGATAACCCTCATTTCCCACAAACCAAACTAGACAAAACTGTAAGCACACAGTTTATATGACCTGCGTATTTGAACAAATATTATCAATCTATAAACGCATCTAAGGACAAATGGTAATATTATTTACTCAGTCAGTCCATGGCGTAAATCACTTTGTGTTTGAATGCAAGGTTGATTTATCAACTTGCATTCATATTCATTGCTCTTGGCGCCTCCACATCGTCATCTGGCGGATAACCGACATTTGTTCTCATAAATCGAGGTTTCAAGTCGTACAAGCATGCTGATCTATGCTAGACGAACGTATTGGATGTTGTAAACAATTATAATGAAAATAAACAGGTCGAGAAACTCTACGAAAATCTCATTATGTATGATCTGTGGGCGATTTTTTTTTCAAGCGAGTTTTTGCAAGGTATTTTCTCAAGGGAAAACACGATGTGACGTCACACGCACCTTCGATTGACAGTGTTATATTCAAGCAAAGAGCCCAAATTAAACGAGATTTCCAGGGGAAGAGTAGTTTCAATACATATAGAGTTGTTTCAATATATTTATTATGTATAGTGATTCACGATGTCAGTGAATTATTATTAATGATAAGATGAAATAAAGAAACATGTTTAGACATTAGACACCTATATTGTTATAAATTATATAGAAATCTTGTTACGGTTATATATTCTGTATTTTATATTGGATTTGATCAAAACTTTCATAGATTGTAGAGTTCGTAGTCTAGTTGTGCACACATGTTAACACGTGTTTCTATGTCATGACGTCTTGACGTCAATGACGTCACAATGTTATTAAAACCCGTTTTTTTTATTGATCGCATTTGTTAAGTTGTTTTACTATAACATCAATCAGTGATGGCCAGATCACTGACCGTTTTGACGTCAAGACGTCATCTAATTTGGATAGCCCGTGTTTGACCAGGTTCTGCTAAAAATCTATCCATTCATAACAAGTGTTAAGCTCCAGATTATCTGAGTTTATATTCATAACATGTGTCAAGCTCCAGATTATCTGAGTTTTCATTCATAACATGTGTCAAGCTCCACATTAACAGTATTCATTCATAACACCTGTCACGCTCCAGATTATCTGAGTTTTCATTCATAATGACAAGTTGCATTTTGTTTGATGTTTATTTTTATTTGCATGCACATTTTAAAAAATGTTTTTATGTCCATTTTCAAAAATATTTTATGGTGTCTATTCATTTTCTCAGTAATGTTTGATGAATTCGGGCACTGTACTTACAACAATATTTAATGCTTTGTTTGTAAACATGTATTTCGAAATCGACTAAATCATGAAACTGCACATGGCTGTGGCATTTAACCTACTTCGTCCAGCTAGGTTCTGTTTTTTTCTTGATGTTGTTGTTTATGGCCATTTTACCCTTGTATTTACTTATAGTCAATTTCAATTCTTTCTTTCAATTATAAATTTGTATTTTTGTTCTTTAGTAAATTCTACAGTAAAGTTTATTTTCAATGTGTGGGACACAAATAGGGAAGTTAAATCAACAGATAGTGCCTCTTGTTAAGGTACTTGTCCCTGCAGCAGAAGGCGTTTTCTAGGTTACGCCACTGAACTTGGACAATTTCAAAACCAGTTGCATCTGACTAGACACATCAGAGTTATCTAGCCTTTGACTTTTTTAAAAATTGTTTTCCAGTAGGCCTTAGACTATTCAAGCCAGTAGAGTGATACACGCCACTACTCTGTAAATGACATAATTTTAGACATGGAGGTCATCTTGAGTGACAGGTTGGCCATACAACACAAATCTGTATATTCATCAGCAATTCCATAAAATAGTATTCTAGTCTATATTTGAAACAGTTTAATGACAATTGATCACAATATTATATATTTGGAATGGATCGAACTCTAAGATGTTTGCAGGTCGCCCAAGATCGCCAATTTGGGTAAAACTATGTCAAATTTATGTAAATATTAAATGTCCAGCAATCGTGCAAATATTCATACAGTCTTTAAATTTCTATCAAACCTTGCATTCTCAGTACTTTCAGTACTTTGATTTCGAAAGTTGTTTAATATACCATACATATCAACTGAATTGGTTAATGCCTGTGTAGCGATGAACTGTTTGGCTAACTACGATGTTGATGAAATGTAATGGATTACGGATGTCAAGTGTCAGGAACATACGGAATATGAGTTGGGCTGTATTGTTTACCAGTTGAACACATATCTTTGTTTAACCACGCATGTTATTTAGACGTTTGGATTGTGTCAAAAACATAAACTGTGCAAAAATCTGGCATAGAAGTCCTTTACGGTGACTAGGATTTAGCCATGTCCATTCCGTTTTCTCACACATGTCATCTTATTTCCAATGTTTAATCGGTCTACTAATATTCCCTTCCGCGTTACAGATAAAAGCATTCGAGTAAAATGGAAATAAAGCGTCTAAATGCAAATAATATTTACATCTAAACATTGACTACTCATCATATTTGATGAAGTAAATTGATACTCGGAAGGTTATGAGTGACTTAGTCTTAACGGAATTTGTTTTGACTTTTAAATTACACAAAAAACGCAAGGTCAAATCTTGAAAATTGTCTTATAGCGACGAGATTTCCGCCGATATTTACGACTACAACTTACAAGATAATACCAAGACATGTAACCGATAGAACGTACATTTGAAAACTAGGTCAAAATGTTAATATCTAGGTCGCATTTTACCTTTTCGTTTCGTTTGTCTTTAGACGTTTCTATCCTGGTTTACCAATTAATTCCGACAAGTTTCATCAATATACGTAGTTTATTAACATTATATTTTTGAAAAATATTAAAGTATTTGTGACAATAAGAGCTTATAGTTTATCGTAATAAGAGCACCTATCTGCTTCTGTTTCATATCATGTGTTTAAGGATCAAGTTTTACAAATGTTTATCAACATTTTCTTTGTATGTTCAACCATCAATTTGGTGATCCATTTAAATGTCGTCACACTACATATGAGTTCATACTAAAATCATAACATTAGAAGTAGTTAATTCCTATAATTATCTTGGGATTAACTTTTTTAAAAACGGTAATTGGTTTAGAACGCAAAAAAAGATTGGTACAACATGCATCGTTTACACTGCATAATCTTTTCTCTTTTTTTAACCAAAAGAATTACCAATTTCTGAGAAATGCAAATTGTTTGACACTTTAGTGGCGTCTGTATTAAGATATAATTCGGAAGTTTGGGGATCACAAGATGCAAAAGAAAAAACCTTATACATACGAAATTTTGCAGGAAGATTTTATCCGAAAAACGGTCGACAAATAAGGTGGACTAGGTAGAGTTCCGCTCTATATAAAGAGAAAACTAAATATGGTAAATTATTGGATTAAATTATTGAAATTAGGACATAACAGTATTGCTAGGAAAATATATAAATTACAAAAAAGCGACGCAGACAATAATGTATCATATAACATGTATAACGGGTCAAATTGGGCATTCCAAATAAAATCAATATTGGAGACGTTATGTATGACAAATATTTGGTTACATCAATATGATATAGAACACGTTAACTATGAACTCATCCAACAAATAATATTAGACATGTATCATCAAAGCTGGTATGCAAATATAAATAATTCTAATATACTTGTTTCTTACTGTCGTTTTAAGCACGATTTTAACTTGGAACATTATTTAGATATTGATATAGAGAAAAACGTTAGAATAGCTTTTTGCAGATTTAGATTATCTTCGCATACCCTCGCCATAGAAAGCGGAAGATATGAAAATATTCATAGGGATGAAAGTCAATGTCAATTTTGCAATATGAATTTTATTGAAAACGAATACCACTTTTTACTTGTTTGTCCCATTTATAGAGAATTAAGACATACATATCTTAAACCTTATTATTGTCGATGGCCAAATGTGAACAAGTTTGATTCGCTTATGACATCAAAGTTAAATGTGCAGTTGTAAATTTAGCGAAATATATATTATATACTCTCAAATTAATGAATAGTCCATACACTGTCAGGTAATTTCCTGATGTCAAATTCTTATTTTTCATTACAGCAATTCTTGGTAAATCTGATATAATGTAATTGTATGTTAACTTGTATAATATGGATAAGTGTTCATGTTCTCACTATCTTCATATTTGCATGTAATTGTGTAGGCTATAAACATGTGTTGTATGTTTAATTGCTGAATAAAGATATCGTATTGTACTGTATTGTATTTTGTTTCATGAACATGTTAATGTTGACTTATATCAGATCAAAACATTACAATAGGTTCTTACAATTCACACATTGCATTGTATGTGAAGCACGAGAAGAATATTTTATTGAATGACATAGATACGTTTGAACTAATAAATTAATCCAGAGGTACATATATTGGTCAATTATCCGGCAATAGTTCAGCAACTAGTCAATTCAGATAGCCCTCACCTCTCTGTGAGGTAAAGTAAGTACATTGTAGTAAAAAGTATCTGCGTTGTGCCAAAAACATATGTTATACAACTTTATGTATGTGTTTCTATTAGGGACTGTCCTTATGCTATTTATGAGTTAAATTTCTAAGTTTATAATAATAATACAATAATATTCATCTCTCCATATGATATACACAGCCAGGGTAAATGCAATGAGTCGTATCATTATGATACTGTGGATTGAGTATATTGTATCAAAAGGAGATCAATTCACAACGACACGTTTCTGGTATATATTCACAATTACAATTCTAACACTATCCACTTTTAAATAATAAATTTGTCAGGGACCTACACACTAACAAGTGTAACTCCTTGTCAAAGAGTGACGACATAGATCACACGACCACCTAGCCACCTCGTCTATATCAACAAATTCGGTGTCTATGACCCAGTGATTGCTAAACCGATCCCGTCCCGACCCTATTTACTGAGGAAACTGACATTTAACAAGACATTCTAAACATATGTTATATGTATAAAGTCATGATTCGTATCACCAATATTAATGATTTCGTTTTCATCATGATCTAATGATTTTTGACTTTCCTGATAAAAATCACCAACCATTGTTTTAGGTTCTGGTTGTTTTATTGCCAACCATATATATTTTCCAAAGTTCAATATCGTGTCTACGTTCATAACCTAGATGTGTGTTTATATATACCAACCCCAACCACCCCCTTTTTTAATTAATTCCCATTGCTTCCATCTCTTTTCTCAAATGTAAATACATCTAAGCGTAATTAGATTGTCCGTCCTTTCACAAACACAAACACAGATAATATACTTTGGGAAAAACATATCACAAATACAAATGTTACCTCTTCACACATAAGGTAAAACATATATAGACAGCTACCAAATCACAAAACAAAACCTCAATTTCGATCACATATTATAGATCTGCTTGTTTAGGTAGATTAATACATATAATATCATACTTTTAGACATAATATACAGTTTATAACAGCCGCCGTTTTTTTTTTTGCCGCGCCGGTTTTTGGCAAAAACAGCAAGTAATTCCGAATGAGCTAGGGCGCTTTCGACTATATCATATGAAAGCACATATCAAATGATTGTAAAATTATATTCTATTTCATTGGTGACACTTTAATTTTTCCGAGAAATTTGACGCGAAGTTGACCTTTCCCATTGGAAAAGCCTATTTTCCCATGGGAAAAGCTATTTTCCCATGGGAAAGGGTCTTTCCCATGGGACAATATATTCCCATGGGAAATGACTTGGGCAGTTTTCCCATGGGAAAAACAGAAAGTATTTATCTTGCAATATAATGTCAAAATAGTATGCGGCTTTCATATTTAGGGTCTATGATGAAGTTTTACAGCGATACGAGAACTTTGATATTTTCCCATGGGAATATTTTCCCAATATTGTAATTTGGGAAAATTTTCCCATGGGAAAATGAGTTATTTCTTAATAGCTAAAACAACACTTCAAAGCTTGGAAACATCTTCCATTGCAGTGTTGACAATTAAATATGCCATTATGTTTATAATTTAATGAAATAAAATCTTTCCCAAAATAAAATGGGAAAATTCTCCCAAATTGTTTTTGGGAAATTTTTCCCAAATGTTATTGGGAAAATTTTCCCAAATTGTTTTGGGAAAATTCTCCCATTTTTTGACTGGGAAAATTCTCTAAATAATTTTAAAGGAAATGAAAAAGAAAACAAATCTTCCAAATAAGTACAAGTCATAATATCAAACCAAAACAAGAGGCTCAAGAGGGCCTGTGGACGCTCTACTGGGTAAAACAGCTCTTATAGATTTAGATAGATATAGCTAGATATAGCTCTCTTCTCCTATAGATTTAACAAAGGAAAATACAATATAGCATTTTTCAACAAATCAAGGGCCATAACTCTGTTATTACTAACAAGATCTAGCTGGTTTTCGAAATTGTCCAAGGTTTCATTGATAAACTAGACATCATACGGAGGCTTCCTGCCAAATTTCGTAGAAATCCAGCAAGCCGTTTAAGAGGAGTTGCGCCGACAAGAAATTTAAAATAAAAATGTCAAAGGGCCATAACTCAGTCAAAAATCAGCGAACTGGAACAAAAGCGTGATATGCACAACTAGACATCTTACCGATGCTTCCTGCCAAGTTTCGTCGAAATTCAACAAGGCATGAGTAGAGCCGACAAGAAATTTTGAAGTAAGTGTCAAGTAATTAAAAAGATAAGGAAAAAAAATTCAAAAACATAATTCAAATCTATCAAAAAAAAAATAAAAAAAAAAATAAAACAAAAATAAAACAAAACAAAAAAAAAATGAAATTTAAAAAAAAAAAAAAATGTTACCCCCGGGGCGCGTCAAAATTTGACACCAGGGTCACCATTTGAACAAACTTGGTAGAGGACCATAAGCTGATGCTAAATGTAATACATGAGAGCTCTGTGCCATGTGGTTCCAGAGAAGAAGATTTTTTTCAGTTTTTCCCTATACAAGCCTAAGTAAAACTGTGACCCCCAGGGTGGTGCCAAATGTGACCAAACCCCAGGGTGGGGCTAAATGTGGCCAATGGGTCACCATTTAAACAAACTTGGTAGAAGACCATAAGCTTATAGCAAATGCAAAATATTAAACCTCTGGCTCTTGCAGTTTCAGAGAAGAAGATTTTTTCAGTTTTTCCCTATACCTGTCTATGTAAAACATACGACCCTTGGGGCGGGGTCAAATGTGACCCCAGGGTCACCATTTGAACAAACTTGGTAAAGGATCATTAGCTTATAGCAACAGCAAAATATTAAACCTCTGGCTCTTGCAGTTTCAGAGAAGAAGATTTTTTAATTTTTACCCTATACATGTCTATGTAAAACATGTGACCCTTTGGCCGGGGCCAAAATGGACCCCAGGATCACCATTTGAACAAACTTGGTAAAGGACCATAAGCTTATAGCAACAGCAAAATAGTAAACCTCTGGCTCTTGCAGTTTCAGAGAAGAAGATTTTTTAAGTTTTTTCCTATACATGTCTATGTAAAACATGTGACCCTTGGGGCGGGGCCAAATGTGACCCCAGGGTCACCATTTGAACAAACTTAGTACAGGACCATAAGCTGATGCTACATGTAATACATGAGAGCTCTGTGCCATGTGGTTCCTGAGAAGAATTTTTTAAGTTTTTCCCTATACATGTCTATGTAAAACATTTGACCCTCGGGGCGGGGTCAAATATGACCCGAGGGTCACCATTTGAACAAACTTGGTAAAGGACCATAAGCTTATAGTAAATACAAAATATCAAACCTCAGGCTGTTGTAGTTTCTGAGAAGATTTTTTTAAAAAAAAATCCTATATAAGTCTATTTAAAACTGTGACCCCTGTGGCGGGGACAAATTTGACCCCCAGGGTCACCATTTGAACAAACTTAGTAGAGGACCATAAGCTGATGCTACATGTAATACATGAGAGCTCTGTGCCTTGTGGTTTTAGAGAAGATTTTTTAAAGTTTTTTCCTATATGTCTATATGAAAAACATGCAAAACCTCAATATACAAACTTTGGACCCCCAGGGCACAGCCATTTTTGACCCCGGACACTTTATTTGAACAAATTTGATAGTCTAGGCGTTGGCGATCATTTTAAAAGAAAAACTGTTGAAATCTGTCCAGCGGTTCTGGAGGAGAAGATTTTTTAAGGTTTCGACTATATATGGTAATGGCAGCCACCTTGGATGTAGCGCAGACCTAATTTTAACAAATCTAAAAAGCATTCATCTAAGGATCATCCATGTGAAGTTTGGTCAAAATTAGCCAAGCGGTTTCTGAGGAGAAGTCGTTTGAAGAAAAGTTAACAGACGACGGAAGACGGACGACGGAAAACGGACAACACACCATCCCATAAGCTCTTCTGGCCCTTGGCCAGTAGAGCTAAAAAACACAAAAAAACAACACAAGAGGCCCAAGAGGGCCTGTATACATACGCTCTACTGGCTAACATGGCTCTTATACCATCAATGAAACGAGTGACGAGTGACTGACATTTACGTTTTTTTGAAAGTTTTGGGCAAAAAACAGCTTTTTAACTAACTCAAGGGCCATAACTAAAGGATCTGGTAAAATTTGACAAAGATCAGATGAAAAATGAAGGCCCTACCGTATTAACGAGGCAAAATATAGCATTTTTAACTAAATCAAGAGCCATAATTCCTGTTACTGGTCCGACTGGTCCAATACAACCTTGAACTTGGAGCAATATGAAACCAACAGATATATTTAAAAATAATTTTAAAAAAATATATATTAAAAAAAAAAAATAATAATAAAAAATAGTCACAAAACAAACAAACTGAAATACAATTACAAAAGAAATCACAAAAAAAAAAAATATATTAAAAAAAATAAAATAAAATAAAAAAAATAATATATATCACCAAAAAAAAACAAATGAATGAAAAAAAAATAATGAAAAACAAAACAAAAAAAAAATAATTAAACAAGAAATATCACTGTAAGTGATAAATGTGTCCTTTGAACTCTAAGTATGACCTTGGACCCATTGACCTGGATTTTGTGCATGACACATCGTTTGGTTGTGGCGAGTTATTTGAAAATCCGTCCAGGCATGCAAAAGTTATTGACCGGACACGATTTGACCTTTGACCTGTAAGTGTGACCCTGACCTTGGGGCCACAGACCTGGATTTTGTGCGCGACACATCGTCTTGTTGTGGTGAGCACTTGTGCCAAGTTATTTGAAAATCCGTCCATGAATGCCAGAGTTATTGACCGGACACAATTTGTCTTTTGACATCCAAGTGTGACCTTGACCTTGAAGACCTGGGTTTTGCGCGCGACAAAGCGTCTTGTTATGATGATCAGTTGTGCCAAGTTATTTAAAAATCCCTGCAGTGGTTGTGACGTTACGTCCGTACACAAAATTGTGTACTTGTTTTTGACCTATAAACTTCAAGTGTAACCTTGACCTTTGAGGTACGGATCTGGGTTTTGCGCGCGACACATCGTCTTGTTATGGTGATCACTTGTGTCAAGTTAAAGATCAGATGAACAATGAAGCCTCTATCGTCTTAACGAGGCAAAATGTAGCATTTTAATTAAATCAAGGGCCATTAGTCCGATATGGCTGGTTTTCGAACTTGTCCGAGCTTTCATTAATATTAACAATGTGGTAAAGTTTGGTAAAGATAGGATGAAAAATGAAGGCCCTATCATCTTAACGAGGCAAAATATAGCATATTGAACTAAATCAAGGGCCGTAACTCTGCTGTTACTGGTCCGATACTATGCTGTCATCAAAATGCATTTGAAAATTATTCTTGGTTAACTAAACAATTTATGGTTGTGGTCGGGTCTATATGTCGTTTGAACAACACAGATTGACTTCATGTATTGGAAACATATGATCATGTCTCTGTGGTGGTGACTTATCTTAAGTCTCTGTTGTTGGAATATCTCTCATCTCCATAAGGGTGGAATGTGGTTTGAATATCTATCTCTCTGTGGTTGGAATACAACAGCCCTATTAGTGGTTCGAATAACACAGACTGTATCCATGTATTGGAAATATATTATCATGTCGTTATGCTGCTGGCTTATCTCATGTCTGTGGTTTAAATATCCCTGGTCTCCAATGTGGTTGGAATATGTGGTTGGAATATGTCTCCATGTGGTTGTTAATACACTGGGTTTCTATGTGGTTCGATTAACCCATATTGTCTCGTTGTAATGGAAATATATATTATCATGTCTATGCTAGTGGCTTGAGTGGTTGGAATATTTTTCTCTTGTCTCCATGTGGTTGTATTATATCAGATCTCTATGCGGTTCAAATAACTCTTGACTTCATGCAGCAGAATTTTATTATCATGTCTCTATATAGCTGGCCTATCACAAATATGAATGTAGTTGGAACATATCTTGTCTATATGCGGTTGGAATATATCAGGCATCTATGTGGTTGGAATATCGGTTCTCTTGTGGCACGACTATCACTTTTTGCTATATTGCTGGAATTAATACATCATGTGCCTAGTCTACGTGCTTGGAATACCGCAATCTAATATACAGCTATGAGGCTGGAATAGCACATATGTATAAAACATTATTCAACATTGTCATCACAAGTCTCCAAAGGTTGAAACATCAAAAGTATCTATGTGGATGGAATATGTCAGGTCTCTACATGGTTGGACTACATCACATCTCCATGTGATTATCCCACATCTCCATGCCGTCTCTCTGTTGCTAGAATATCACACGTTTCTGTAATTATGTGGTTTGAATATGTTTCGTGGTTGAAATATCTCTGTAGTAAGAATATTTTCATTCTTAAAGTATGTGGTTGGAAATATCGTGTGTGCTTTTATGTGGGAATATATCTCATAAAATCTCTATAGCTTAATATCGTGTGCATCTCTATGTGGTTGGAATACCTCATGTGTCCATGTGGTTGGAATATATTGCCTCCGTAGATTTGTTTGCACTATCTATCTGTCACCGGAGAACATGGAGCAAACCTGAAATACAATAAATTTATTATATTTTGAGTTCTCTGTAAACTGATCTTATGTTCATGAACAGTCTGTAAGCAAAGTAGAACCGGAAATGTAGCATTCAAGGACCACAGTTAAAGTCAGAATATGCTTATTGTTAACCTTAAGAGACGATAGAGACTTTGTATCAAGTATTTGTGTATAATATTACCGTCAAATTTGCATTAAATCCCACTATGAATCCAGCCGTTAATAAAAACTACTTTTAACTATTGTGTTTACATAAACATTACCTGTGCTATAAACCATTTGGATCTGCACACTTCCTGTGTTGTGCTTAGCGTCGGCGCAGCATGTAGGGGATACAGCGTAATTAGAGCACAAATATGTATTAGTGTGTACAGTTTAATTTTAGACAGTTTATTTGTTAGCGTAATTCTCCAATTTGTAAGTGCTTCATCAGATGTTTTAGTTTATGTGTAAATAAGCATATTCTGCCTTTAACCAAATGCAATCCCAAACTTGCCTTTCATATAAACAGTACAGATCAGGCAAAACCCTAGTGTGTTAAAATACACGTTTAATGCTCTTTAGAAATTTTTCGTATTGGCGAGCATCAACGTATATGCAGTTACATAGAACGTCAGAATAATAAAAAAAATAGGAGCCAATTTATTAGGCTAGCAAAACCCACACTTTACTCGATTCGTCGAGTTTGGTCATATCGAGTGCCACGCGGATCTACGCGGAGTGACTGGTACTCGGTAAATCCACGCGGCGAAAGTACGCCATTGTCAGTCATTCGCACTCCAAGTTACTCCGCGTATATAGAATCCAATTAACCATGAGTGCTCACCTGTGGTGGTTTATTACTGGGAGAAAAGCAAATTTTTCCGACAGCGCGCTTGAAAAAGCCAATCGCCAGTATAAGTACAAACAATGAGACGCCGAGTGCATCTTTTCTGAGCAAGACTGATAAATACACTGAATACATTTCGAAACAAATACGTATTTCAAAATTTTAATGCATTAATCACAAGTTTTGTTCGTTTCTGTTGTCCAAAAGTCACACTTCTTCAACCGAAATAAGTACCCATAATTCTTGGCCATGTATGTACCTTTTAACAAGGCGGCACTAACAACGGGTTTATGACCCGGAATTCTTTACAATTTTTTCTGATTATCTCTGACTCAAGAACTCGTCAACAAAATAATAAACAGCAGAATAAATTTGTTACAAATAACGATTAATTAAAATAATATTATAATTTCCAGTATAATAATTACTAATTGCAGTCGTCGCGAAGTCGGTAATAGGAACCGCTCATTATAACTATCGTGACCCAGTATACATAATCCGGGCATTCAAATTTTTCCACATCTGCTTTTTCCAAAAACAAAAGTAAAATTCATAACTTTCACATGACATCATCAAAATAATCTGACCAATCAGTGATCAATAAAATAAGACCTCCACTTTCGGGTAGGGTGTAAACTGTATATCGCTGGTGCTCAACTGATTTTAGCCCTTTAAAAAACTAGTTTGTATCGATAGTTATATTAAAAACTTTGTGGTGTACATATATGTATCTTCTTTTTGTGTTGTCTGATTTTAAATCACCAATATAGGTACATTTAATTTAAATCATGGTGTAATATTTTCATTTTCCATATAGAGATTGAGAAAAAAGTCCGAGTAAACCTACTGAATATCTTAACCTACCAGAAGTTGACCGGATGTGAAAGTTATGAATTGTCTTCTGCTTCGATTTTTTTGAAGTTATTAAATAAATATGCATTAAAATGACTGTAATTAGAAAAAATTGCACCCTTTACCTGGGCAGTATCGACTCCGCGAACTCCCGAGTTTATCTACGCGAAGTATCATGGCATAAGTATCGCGTAAGTGATTTCCACTCTGAGTAGTTTTATCATCAAAACTCTGCGTAATTACGCGATTTGTAATTCCTCAGAGTAAAGTGTGGGTTTCGCGTGAGCTGTACTGTACCTACACACCAAGTTTCGGCAAATTTCAGGTCATTACTAAATAAAGTTATTTAGCGGACACCATTCTTCTATTTTTAGTAACAGTTTCCTTGACTCCAGTGACCCAAATCTCATACAAATTCATTCAAATATCTCATTCCAAACTAAAGATATTGTGCGGAAACCATTTTCTATATTTTTTGTGTAATTTTTACAATTTCTGTTGCCACAGCAACCACAATTTTTTACTTAATGAAAAAAAAGATCTGCATGATCTCCTAAAGTTCTCCCTCTTACCTACACACAAATTTTCATTATCTTTTAAAGCATTTCTTTTGTTATAAAATGATACATATTTTGTGTATTTTTACTATATCCATTGCCATAGTAACCATATTTCTGTCAGATCAACAAAATAAAAAATAAAAAAAATATTGGGTATATTCTCCTCATTGCCCTCTACCAACATGTCAAGTTTCATAAAAATATCTTAAATACTTTTCATGATCCATATTTGTGGGACGGACTGAAAGACTGACTGACTGATGGGGGCAAACCTCTGGTCCCCTCAAGTGACACACCAGTAGAGTACTAACAAAAAAAATATAATTTCTACAATTATCAGCGAGGTTATTTTTGTCAATAAGAGCAAGGCAATGCTTATCTGTGTATCGTTATCTTATTACGATACAGTCCCCAATATATGATACGTGTGAAAGAAAGTCGCGCTATAATCGTATCACGATTAATCATTGCACCCCTAGTTTTTGGGGTACTGCGAATAAGTATGTGAAGTTACTACGTATAATATATTGTTCCTTTTTAACGCCCCCTCCCTAATATATGCCCCTCCCCCCAGGCACCGTGAGTAAACACCTCTACCCACTGTGCATAAAGTGAAAAACCTTACCTTAAAAAGTGGTATTAATCCGCATAACACAACTAATATATCCACAAAAACTTTTATCCATGTGTATTTCAAGTATAGTGCACTAAGGGTTTTAGAGTTATAATAGAGTTACATAAGGGTCAATGAATGATCAGTTTACACTCTAATAAACGCCCCCCTTTTGAAAAATGTAACGCCCCCGGGGGCGTTAAAAAGGAACAATACGGTATGTATGTGAAGTTTCATAAACATAGGTCAAACATTTTTTTTTTGTTATGGCCAGTTATGAGTTTGCTTATAGGTTATTGAATGTGTCTGTTATGTATGATGGTGAACCTAAGGTACCAGTCACCTCAGGTTTACCAAACGTGTCTGGTATGGGTTCGATTCTCATTTTACTGTACATATAAAATGACATACCAGTAAAATATATCACTTATTTGCATCATGGGAGATGGATTTTAATCCAAGTACTTAACAACGTACCATGTCTTTCATATAACAGTCAAAGCATCAATCAAATCCACCTTGGACAGGTACTTCTGTAAAAAGACAATGCAAAATACCTTAGTATTAATGAGCTGGAATACGTCTGAAGATAACCTTAGGCCAAGTCTGATTTTATTGAAGAAACAAGAAAGATGGAAATTCAACTTAAACCAGGATTTCCCTAAGCTACCCGCGACATTTTTTTTAATATTTCTTTCCATATAACCCACTCACCAAGTTGCTTCAATTTCTCAATCCTAACTCACGGAAGTTCAGTATTGGGCGGAAACCATTTTTCTTTCTCTTTTTTTTTACACCACACAACATGACGTATGCATAAAACTCACCAAAGAGAAAAATATCAGACATTTTCTTTGTTTGTAACCTTCGAAATAAAGGGGGCTGGCATGGCGCAGTCGGTAGCGCGGTGGATTTGTAACCGGAGGCCCCGGCTTCAATCCTCCGTGATGCCACTGAGTTTCGTCGGTGTGTTCTTGGGCAAGACACTTTCGCCTAGCCCCGTCCGTCGGATGGGGATGTAAACCGGGCGGTCTTGTGTATCGGTCTATCCTCCGAGCAAGTTAAAGAACCATAGGAATCTATTAGATAATAAGAGTATGGCAGGTTCCCGGATTCCTTGTATCCTTCCCCTCTCTATGGGGCGGCTCTGAATAACCTATACTGTGTTGATGAGCCGTTAAACAACATTCAATTCAATTCAATTACCTTCAAAATACTCCCGTTCTCATGACAGTATGCATAAATTATGATAATTAATTTATAAATAGAGTTGATGACTTTATAATAAAATAATTAAAAAGATAGTATATTTATCATAAATAAAAGGATAGTTCATCAAAATAATGTAAACATGTTGACAATTTCCTTTTCTTTAAAATTCATCACCCCTATTCTCCATAAATGCAGTTTCCAATTACCTTGAAGGCAATAAAATTCATTAATGACATTATTTTTTAGTCTGATGAGTCTGTTGTACATTATTGTTTCTAGAAATGGTCAATCATTGAATCTTATAACAGTTACTAACAAATACGAAATACACAATATGTGCATACCTTGATTCTGACATTTTTACGTAAAATGTTATAACATTTATATCATAACAATTTAGTAGAAGGGTCACAGAAAGCATTTGAGTTTCCCTTTTCTTCTATTCAGCATTGTTAATTTGTTTACAGTTTCGTTTTTGTTCGTCAAACCGTTTCAGTACTGTGATACCACAGAACACCATGCTAGTCAATGAAAACCCGTACATTTTCCTTTATTCAGGCTATTGCAGGCCTTTTTACCAATTTTGGGAAATTTGCAATTATAGTATTATCAATAAATACCTTTTTTTTCAACGTCTGTGCAAGCATAAAAAACAAATAGCTTCTTCTCATTCCTATAACAATTCTCATTGTAAAACCGGGTACCATTTATGACCATTTTGGCAGTGAAAAGTACATTTTTTTATCTGCAATATATGATTCTTAGAACTTAACATTTTAAAGATTATTTTTCAAAAAAATATATTTTAGTCAAGCACATATTTGCTTTAGCATTTATTTGTTATTAGTGCAGTGTTTAATCGGCTGATGTTAATAATTCCCTATTTAAGGAATTCAACGAAACTGATCTTTTGTACATACATTTTGGATAATGTTCGTTTTTCAATGACGTGACAATTTTATCTCAATAGTTTCTGTTTTGGAGCTAACAATACAGGTAATGTATAATACTTACATAGTTTGTATGCATACTTTTTTTGCAGATACGGCATATTTTAGCTATAATCAGTCTGCTAAATTAAAATATAAATTGTAAGTAGATGCAGATATTTTATTGTCATTGGTTTTCGCTGTAACATCAAGGGTTACACATATCGACCATAGGGGTCCGGCTCATGTGCTTTGTCGGTAAATACCAGGTCATTCTCACTAAGCTCAGTCTATGCTGAAAATTGTTTTAATTAAAAGAGCAAATCATTTAACTCTACATGCCTCCTATAACCAAGTGTTCAAGGTGTCCAACATTGGTATATATTTTAATATCGCTCACTACAGTAATGAGAAATCGTCATCGAAACGTTGAGAAATCGTCATCGAAACGTTGAGAAACTGGTCCAAATCTTTAGTCGGAAGACCCCGTGCCTAAACACAGTCACTCTGTAAACAACAACTCTAACGGCAGTTGCGTACGAAACTAGACCAAGAATCATTTAGTCGTCACCGCAGATAATGAATGCTAATTATTTTCTTACCAGTTAATTCAATGGAAGCTACATGTTCTCTTTTGTTTACAACCGTCAAATTTGGTTTCAATATGGCTCCATATTGGTCTGGTACCCATAACCCCCTGCGCTCGAAGAGATAATAGCGAGCGCAGTAGGGGAAGGGTACCAGATCAATATGGCTGATGACGAATGTCTGCGTGGAAGGGAATAAATCTTAATGACAGTTGCCTGTGACAGTGTATGGGGACAGGTTGCAGATCATAATTTACTAAATGTGTTGTTAGATACTATGGCGCTTTCTTTATTTGAATAACAATAAAATACCCACATACTACCTGTCAGCTACTACAATGTCTGTGAGTACACATATGTACTTATTGTAGCCAGGGAGTATTAAGTATACGGGGAGGAGAAGCTGATCGTTTTGCCGTTTTATGTTGTCGCGCGTGTGTTTCACTACTGCGTGAAAATGACTACTGGTTGTTTCGTGCGTGTGTGAAAAACAGCAAATTCTCATAAATTATTACACTTACAAACTCAACAAAGGTGCGCAATGTAAACATAAGTACTATTTATTCACATTGTGTCCTCTGATACAGAGCGTGTATTTGTTTGCATGTATAAAAGCACATTTTACCAGACGGTTCCGTATAACAAAGATGGCGCCACTCTACAGTGCACCAAATAAAAAATGGTGACGGGGAATACATGTAGCTATTGCAAGCGAGATACGAGACTACGGGTTATTTAGGCATTAATAATAACAAAAAGTGAATAGTAGGCATATTTATCTTTGTCAAGAAGGTAATTTCAAGGTGGTGATTATAAGACAAAGCCTAAAACGAGGTGATGAAAATGTGCCTTTTGAGATATCAGCTGAAATTTTTAATTTGTCAAATTAAAAATGGTCTGGAGCTATTGCAAACGAGATACGAAGTATGGATTATACTAGGCATTAATAATAACAAAAAGTGAATAGTAGACATGTTTATCTTTGTCAAGAAGGTAATTTCGTGATGTCGATTATTATAGAAAGCCTTAAAAAAGAGGCTGTAAAAACTGCCTAATTTGAGATGTTGGCTGAAAGTTTAACTTTTTCACATGCAACGCGCTTACAATCGATTTACCTGTATCGATAAAATAGTAAATAGTTAATGGCGGCGTTTTAGCGCGACAACATAAATCGATAAACTAGAGCGTCTATGAACCCGTTTCTCCTCCCCGTATACTTACTCCCTGTTGTAGCTTACTATAGTGGTGAAATAATGTTCAGGTTATATGCTGCTAATTTTTAAACTTGTTATTAGAAATCCACTAATAAAGACTGAGATTTTTAAAAAATGTTTTTATTTATTTTAGAAACCAATACAGGATTTGTGCACACACTAAATCATTTTGAATTCCTCAAAGTGTTAGATTCAACTATGTTTCACATTTCTGTTCTTTTTAAAGAAAACGCTTATTAATGTGTGTTTGTTTCCTTTCTTTTTTTATATATTTTTTTAATTAAAATAAACAATTAGTCTCAGTTGCTGAATGCAGTCAATTTAATATCTGTAATTGTTGTAAAGATATGACCCAGGGCCCTATATATCAATTTTCATTTCAGCATGACCTCACCAGTGGCATATGATTCAATACCCCATGCTGTCAATCACTGGCACTTGATGCTGCTCAATTAGTGGTTTATGGTGTGTCCCTGTTATGTAATCAGCTTATTAGTTATAAAATTCATGGCACACTTTTGGTGTTACAACAGGCCTTGAAGGGGTTCAAAAAGGGTAATTGATAAGACACAACTGTATTTAATACAGCAGAGGATATAAAGGCAGTAAAAAAAAACTTGAATTATATATATAAAACTTGAATAAAATATTATTAAATAGATTACCTGATGCAAGTATATATTTTATATCTTTTTGTATATTTTAATACTTAGTTTTTGATTATAATGTGCCTTGACTTTTAAAGGTACTACCGTAACCATAGTTTGTTAATCCAATAATATTGATAATTTACTTTCAAATAAAAGGTAATGCAAATTTTCTTATTTTACCAAAGTGTTTACATTTCAATTAATATTATTCTACCAACGTTTGAAATGTATTAGTGGTTGAAAATAATCAAAATTTTGCAAAAACTATTCAACTTACAGCAAATATGCAAGTTAGATAAATGCAGAAAAAACTATCTTGCAATTAAACAAAATCAAGATTGCCATGTGTTCGTTTTATTTAAAAATTACCTTCAGCTTTCATAATTGAAGAAATCCAAAAGGCGGATCCTCTGCAGGGGCGTATCTGGGCGTACTCACGTGCGTATCTGGGCGTACGCACGTGCGTACAGGCTATTAAAGAAGCAAAAATATAAAAATGGCTAAAAATGCGAAATATGCAATAAAAACTGAAGGTATATGGGGGTTAGGCACATTTGTGAATCCAAAACTCGATGGTGCTTATACCTAAATTAGCCCCAGGAACGCCCCTGCTCTGTCATGGTTAACAGTGTAAACTATTGCGAACGAGATACGAGACTACGGGTTATATTATAATAACAAAAAGTGAATAGTAAACATAGAGATTATTTAACTGCTGGGATCGATTATAGGGAAATGGTAGGAGATGGTAGACGTATGAAATTGTAAGTTGTTTAACGGCTCATCAACACAGTAAAGGTTATTTAGAGCCACCCCAGAGAGAGGGAAATGATACATAGGAATCCGGGAACCGTGCCCTACTCTTATTATCGAATAGATTCCTATGGTTCTTTAACTTGCTTGGAGGATAGACCGATACACGGGACCACCTGGTTTACGTCCCCATCCGACGGACGAGGCTAAGGGCAAGTGTCTTGCCCAAGAACACACCGACGAAACTCAGTGGCACCACGGAGGATTGAACCCCGGGGCCTCCGGTTACAAGTGAAAAAAACACCGAACAAAACACGTCTACCATCGAGTGATGGTGATGGATTTCCCTATAATCGAACACAGCAGTTAAATAATCATTTTAAGTCATCTGTGCATGATTTTAACCGAAATTCTTCGCTTTATTGATAGCGTTTTATTGAACGATATCGGCAGATGACGTCGACGTCAGCACCACTTTAATGACGTCATAACTCAGTGTCACAGTTAGTTACTTTTGTGTTCGGTGTTAGTCAATAATATTGAGCTATTATGAATATTATAGCCCCGTGTGGTTGCCGGGGACCCCGTTTGGTCACGGGGCAAAGAATACGGCCACTGCAGATCCCTTTGGAGGGAGAGGGGTTGAATCCCCCCAAATTCATGTTCATTTTATCATTTTTTGTTCATGTTCATTAAAGGTCTTCATCATGATCCCTGCATTGTTTCAGGTGCTATCTCTCTCGCATCAAAAGAGCAGTGGCAGAAAAACAATAACGTGGCTCCAGCGTAAATGGAGTTTCTACGATAGAATTTGCAGCAACTCTGCAGTTCAGGGTGAGAAGGTTCTAGGCCCATTTTCCATATTTTATCTCAATGTACATGGAAGATGAGCCTGGCATGTTCATGCCTTTTAGGTGCCATATAACCTTTTCATGTGTTGGTGCGCCTTAAAACCCCAATTCAATTCACTGAGAAATCCCAATCTTTCACCGATGAAAATGTTTACAATAAATATTTATCTTTGTCAAGAAGGTAATTTCACGATGGTGATTATAAGACAAAGCCTAAAAAGAGGTGATGAAAATGCCTCTTTTGAGATATCAGCTGAAATTTTGAATTTTTTAAATTTAAAATGGTGTTTAGCTATTGCAAACGAAATACGAAGTACGGGTTATATTAGGCATTAATAATAACAAAAAATGAATAGTAGACATATATGTTTATCCCTGTCAAGAACGTAATTTCGTGATGTTGATTATAACAGAAAGCAGTAAAAAAGAGACTATAAAAACTGCCTATTTTGAGATGTTGGTTGAAATTTTAACTTTTCAAATGTAACGTATACACGCTTACGATCGATTTACATGTATCTATAAAATGGTAAATGGCGGTGTTCTAGCGCGACAACATTAATTGATAAACTACGAGTGTTTATGAATCCGTGTCTCCTCCCTGTATACTTACTCCCTGGTTGTACTGGTTAATACAGAATTTATCTATTTACTTAATACCGATAAACTTGATAAAGTAAAACAATTAGGAACAACAACATGGTTATAACAATAAACTTGATAAATTAAAACAGTTAGGAACAACAACATGATTATAATTGAGTGATCTTTAGTTTCATTACAGTTTGTCATTATCCTTTTTTTTAAATTAATTCATAGTGGTCTTTTTCCATTATTTATTTTTGATATTGCACCCAATGCAACATAATAATGATTGTACATATGCATTGATAAAACGAAGAAGTCGAAACTTTATTTTCTCAAAACTAATTTAATTGTTGATAAAATCATTTAGAAACCAAGCAAATTACTCTGTTTTGCAGAAAATATATAGGTTTTTGTTAGAATATACAACTTTATTAAAGATAATTTATGGTAGGCATTAAGAAAGGAATTATGGTAGACAATACACAACATAATGCCAGAAAGCATCAGTTGATTAAAAAATTTAATTTAAATAAATTACACAGATTGAGAATAGTTCGGCAATTTCCAGGTTTCTCCTTTCATGTTTTTTTTTTTTACTATTATGCTCATAATTAATAAATTATTAGCACTCCTTCAATATAAGAGTAAACTATTTACTATTCCATTTTTGAAAGATGCAGCATGCACATGAAATCCCATAAAATAGGCAAATGCAATAATGAAATGAATATATATTGTGGATAAAACTTGCATATATTAAATAACAAAGTTTTATAAATAGTCGACTTGATTTATAATATAAACCTCATCTTCTATATATAATTATGTAGTAAATTATGAAATGAAGCTTGATTAAAAATAGATTATTTGAATGTAAAATACTGGGATTTAATTTTATCTACATGTATGGTTTTTAACACTTCAATTTGAATTGAGTTGCATGTTGTTTAACTCTCATCAGCACATTAAAGGTCATTTAGAGCTGCCCCAGATACAGGGGACGGATATGTACGAATCCAGGAACCAGTCCTACTCCTAGTTACTATTGAATAGATTTCTATGGTTCTTTAACAGGCTCTGAGGGTACATTCTGATACATGGGAAAGCCCGGTTTACATCCCCACTTCATGTACATTTTGTCATTATTTATCAATTTTTCATGCTCATTCAAGGTCTTCATGACAACGTATATATGCAAATGTGGAAACGTGGCTCCATCGTAAATGGAGTGTCTACAATAGAATTTGCAGCAACTCTGCTGTTCTGCAGATTAGAAGGTTCTAGGCCGATTCTCCATATTTGTATCTAGATGTAAATGGAGGATGAGCCTGGCATGTTCATCCCTGTCTGGCACCATAATGCTGTTCTAACTTAAGTACTTAAACCATGAACAGTTATAAATACTACATTTGACACATTTAAAGCAACAATATGATCTGCCATTTGTTTTATTTCAGTACCTTTTCAGTATTCTTTAATATATCCAGCCAAGTTGATTTTTTCATTATTTTGTTGGAACAGATTAATCCCATGTAAACATGTTGTAAATGCCAAATAACAGCTCATCAGATCTTTCTCATATATGATATATGGTAACTACTAAGTGGAAGACCCTGGCCATGCATACCTCACCTGTCATAGATCACAGGATAATCTTTGATTAACCAATCAGATCTGGCCAATACCTTCTTGACTTGACCAGGGAGGAGTTTAGTTTCAAGAAGTAACATGTGGTGTTTGTCATATCAACATAATTAACTGCATAACTATTTATGGTTATAAATAAGACCTATTTAATAGTGTATGCTTTGGACAGTGGAAATTGTTAATTCCTTCTAGCATTTTATGGGTGAGATATTGTTATTTTTTTTAGTATTCATCAGGTTATCAAGCATTTTAACAATTAAAAAGCAATTTTAGGTTAGGAATTATATCAAGAAAATAAGTTTTTATCCATTGAAAATTCAGCTGTACGAACAATCTAAAATTGGAATTCCCCGAAAACAATACAAATAAAATCAATAAAAAAAAACGCTTTCAAAGCTCAACCTTATTGAGAGAACTGAGTTTATGTGGCTCTTATATGAAGATACATTAACTATTTATATTTTTATACTACTCATAAATGTAATCTTAATGACCTTTTTTGTTTGATTTATAGTTTGTTAATTCATTTCACTCAATTTCTAAGATGCTGTTTTTCATCATGTTTTTGGAAAGTTGGGTAATTCATTTAACTCTGTTTCTAAGATATTTTAGAAAATATTAGAAATGTTTTAACACTTTAACTAAGGTAATATATTTGATATTCATAAATACTCTGGATTCAAAACTACCTATATATTTATCCGCCAAATGGCTATTAAACTGGTTCCCTGATTACTCTGCGGTATACAACAGGGTACCAGTTGGTTCCCCGATTAGTCTAAGGTATGCAAGAGGGTACCAGTTATGACAAATAGGACGCATTCATTTTTAAAATGTCAAATGTGTACGCTTTTTTAAATCAAACTCCTCCTTGATTTACGGCAATATTTTGAAAATGGTGAATTGTTTGAAATGGCATTATTGTGTAGATTCGGGTTCAGGTCTTGGATGTTGTAAACACTCATTTTGTTCAAAATGAACATTTGTGAATTGAAATTGGATAAAAAAGGGGACACATTTCTTCTTTAAAAAATGAAATGTATACTGCCTTAAGTGACTTTGGATTAAAACTCCTCCTTTATTAGTAAGCAATTTTCAGAAATAACAAATCAGATATACCGTATAATTCCTAATAAGCGCCACCCCCAGGGTGTAACATTTTGAAAATTGAGATCAAAAGTACATAATTTTACTTTTAAACGGACATTATTTAATGATTTTCTTTACCAAGAAAACCCCCCGTGTGGTTGCCGGGGTAGAATACAACCACTGCAAACACACCGTCACATGCAGAGGGGTAGGACCCCCCCATTCATATTCATTTTGTCATTTTTTGTTCATGCTCATTAAAGGTCTTCATCATGACCCCTGCATTGTTTCAGGTGCCATCTCGCTCACATCACTAAGAGCAGTGGCAGAAAAACAATAAACGTGGCTCCAGCGTAAATGGAGTTTTTACGATAGAATTTGCAGCAACTCTGCAGTTCAGGGTGAGAAGGTTCTAGGCCCATTTTCCATATTTTATCTCGATGTACATGGACGATGAGCCTGGCATTTTCATGCCTGTTAGGCGCCATATAACCTGTAATGTGTTGGTGCGCCTTAAAACCCCACTTCAATTCAATTACCAAGAAAACCAAAGTCTGCATGTCGGTCAATCAATGCATCGGATTTTAAGTTTTCTAGTGATTTTGTCTTACATGTTCCATTGTGAATGAAACAGATTAACTTGCAATTTTTGGGGTTTTAAAAATATATTTTCTGAAAAAATGGTAGGGGAGATGTGGGGTGGGCGTTTATTAGGGGAGTGGCATTTATTAGGGATTATATGGTATTGGTATTGTTAAGAAGATGCAATATCTGGCATTTGATATCAAAAAAGCGTTTATTTTGGTCTAAAATATGTTAACTGAAAATGGTTTAACATATGAACGTGTTTTTCATTATCAAGTTTAATGTGCATATTATTTAAATCTAACTGCTTCTTTAGTAATGACATGCATGATGTTCAAACTCATGATCTGATTATATTGGTATTGCTATTTAGAGTTGGCTACAAGTTTGTACTTTCAAGAAAATTTTATTTAGATCTCAAATTTGTGTATTGAATTGGTACAAAACAACAACAGAACGCGTCATTTATTAAAAGTTTGATACCTTTTTGAAATTAACAATTTCAATTTATTTATGGCATGATGTTCAAACTTGCGGGTTGATTCACAGACATATTAATAATGTTATTAGGCTTGTGGTTGATTATAGCATTATCATGCATTTTTCAAAAGATATCTTGGCTCATTTTGAATTTAAGGAAAACTTAGCATACAAACACGTATTTTATCAATTTTAATATGTTCGTAGAGATAACATGATACTCATTTAACCTGTATGCCTATCCATCATTGTTTTACAATTAAAAAAATTTGAATTCCGACATTTACATTTTTAACAAATCTTAATCATTGTCTCACCAACAAGCAACAACTCAGATTTAGCACCCATTTTATCAGGGCCCTGATGTCAGTTTTCATATCAGATTTCATATAACAATTAACATGTCGCCAGTTGTCAATCATTTATCCATTTCAACCAATCAAACCAGATGATACCTCCGACAAACAACAGCACGTGTATAAAGCACGTGCAACTATGTTATATAAACTATTGTCAATATACTCCGACATCAACAATAGGGCGGAGATATCTAAGTCACTGGCGACATGTCAATTAAGAGGCGCGTTCATTTCCCACACTATTATATTTTTTACCGCCTTTCAAAAGGAAACAATATGCCACAATGACTGAATTATATTTGGTACCACACTTTAAAAGGTGACAATATGCCAACAAGGGTTTGAAAATGCTACAACCACCGATTGAGCATGACCATTATACGGTATAACACGAATGGATAGAAATAAGTCGATCACAGTGTTTGATCTGTTTATTTGGCATAACATGGAGGAGTATGAAAAATAGGGTGTTACTCATTTGTGTATTTGCTTAAATAACTCATTGGCTGGCGTGGCACAGTCGGTAGCGCTGCGGATTTGTAACCGGAGGCCCCGGGTTCAATCCTCTGTGGTGCCACTGAGTCGTCGGTGTGTTCTTGGGGAAGACACTTACCCTTAGCCTCGTCAGTCGGATGGGGACATAATCTGGGCAGTCCCGTTTATCGGACTATAATGGCCGCCACGGCGACTCAAAGTTTACATAGAGTTATATAGAAAAAGGTTAAAAATGACATCTTCTCTGAAACCGCTTGAAGGATTTTGATGAAACTTATTCACAATGATATTTGGGATAGTTCATCTCAGAGTTAAGTTTTTCGCAGCCGCCAGTCATCCAAGATGGTCGCCATGGCTTAAACTAGGTCAAATTTAAGGAAATTTCAAACGACATCTCCGACGAAACCACTTATTCCATTCTACTGATATATCATTTACTTGTTCCTTCGGTTGGCCTCTATCAAGTTTGTGTTTTTCGTTATCGTCGAATAAATCGTCGAATAATCAAAATGGCGGCCACGGCGACTCACAGTTTACATAGAATTATATATATAGGAAAAGGTTAAAATGACGTCTTTTCTGAAAGTCCCTCTCAGATTTGTGTTTTTCGCGGCCGCCAGTCATCCAAGATGGCCGCCATGGCTAAAACGGGGTCAAATTTAAGTAAATTTCAAACAACATCTCCGACGAAACCACTTATTCCATTCTTGTGAAATATATACATGTTCCTTGGGTTAGCCTCTATCAAGTTTAAGTTTTTTGTTATCGTCAAATAATCAAAATGGCCGCCACGGCGACCTAAAGTTTACTTAAGAGTTATATAGGAAAAGGTTAAAAATTACATCTTCTCTGAAACCGCCTGAAAGATTTTGATGAAACTTAAGCACAATGATATTAGGGATATTCCTTCTCAGATTTGTGTTTTTTGCGGCCGCCAGTCATCCAAGATGGCCGCCATAGCTAAAACTAGGTCAAATTTAAATAAATTTCAAATGACATTTCCTCGGAAACCACTTATTCCATTTTTGTGAAATATCATATACATGTTCCTTGGGTTAGCCTCTATCAAGTTTGTGTTTCTTTATCGTCAAATAATCAAAATTATTCAAAATGGCTTCAACGATAACCCAAAGTTTACATAGAGTTATATATAGGAAACATGTTTCTTGGGTTGACCTCTGTCATGTTTATGTTTTTGAATCACATCATGCAAGTAGAGCATCTACAGGCCCTCTTGGGCCTCTTGTTTATTATTATAATTTTTTTCGTTTACATTTTTATTAGCTCTACTGATCAGAGATCAGCAGAGCTTATGCCGTGGTCAGGCGTCCGTCCGTCCGTCTGTCTGTCCATAATTTTTTTTTTGTAGCAGACTACTCTGAAACTATTGAATGGATTTTCATGAAACTTTACAGAAATGTTGCCCATGAAGTCTAGTTGATCCTAGCAAAAATTCATGTTGATATGAAGTCGAAGATGGCCGCCAAATCTAAAAATAGATTTTTAAAAAACAATTTGGTAGCGACTACTTCTTGAAAACTCTAAGTGATATTGATATGGGACTAAAATGATCAGCATGACATGATGTCGGTCCCTGTCGAAAATCGTTTTGATTCGACGTTAAACATGGCTTCCAGCGGCCATCTTTGTTTACATAGAGTTATTTAATAAAAAGTTGTAGCGACTACTCAGGACTTTGAAACTACTCGCCAGATTTCCATGAAACTTCACAGGAATGTGGCACTGGATGTCTAAATGATCCTAACAACATTTCAGGTTGGTCGGAAATTCAAGATGGCCGCCACAGCTAAAAATAGATTTTCAAAAAACAAGTTTGTAGCGAGTACTTCTTGAAAACTAAAAGTGAAATTGATATGGGACTTTTTCTAAAATGATCAGTATGGAATGATGTTGATCCTTTTCTAAAATTATTTTGATGCGACGTTAAACATGGCTGCCAACGGCCATCTTTGTTTACAGAGAGTTATATAATGAAAACTTGTAGCGACTACTCCTCTGAAAGGATTTTCATGAAACTTCACAGGAATGTTGCTCTTGATGTCTTATTGATCCTAGCAAAATTTCAGGATGGCGGGAAATTGAAGATGGCCGCCACTGCTAAAAATAAATTTTCGAAAAACAAGTTTGTAGCGACTACTTCTTGAAAACTATAAGTGATATTGATATGCGTCTTTTCCTAAAATGATCAGTATGACATGATGTTGATCCTTGTTAAAAATTATTTTGATTCGATGTTAAACATGGCTGCCAGGAGCCATCTTTGTTTACATAAGAGTTATCTAGTAAAAAATGTATCGACTACTCCTCTTGACTACTCGACGGATTTTCATGAAACTTCACAGGAATGTTGCTCTTGATGTCTAATTGATTCTAGCAAAATTTCAGGTAGGCCGGATATTCAAGATGGCCACCATGGCTAAAAATAGATTTTCAAAATACAAGTTTGTAGTGACTACTTCTTGAAAACTATATAAGTGATATTGATATGGGACTTTTTCTAAAATGATCAGTATGACATGATGTTGATCCTTGTCAAAAATTATTTTGATTTGACGTTAAACGTGGCCGCCAGCGGCCATCTTTGTTTACATAGAGTTATATAAGGAAAACTTGTAGCGACTACTCCTCTGAAACTACTTGACCGATTTTCATGAAACTTCACAGGAATGGTGATCTAGCTATCAAAAACCTATCAGTAGAGCTTCAAGGTCATTGACCTCTTCTTTATTTTTAAAAAAAAAAAAATCATTGTTATTTTTTTTTAGTTATTTTTTTTTTCTTCTTTTCTTTGACCAGCCAGACCGGACCCGTAACAGCAGAGTTATGGCCCTTGATTTATTTGAAAACATATATTTTGCCTTGTTAAGATGATAGGCCTTCATTTTTCATCTTCATTTTCAAACTTTACCAGATTGTTAATATCAATATAAGCTCTGACAAATTTGAAAAACAGCCAGATTAGACCATTTACACAGGAGTTATGGCCCTTGATTTTCTAAAATGTGCTATATTTTGGTCTCATTAAGACGAAAGAGCCTTCATTTGGGCAGATTTCAGTGAAACATTTCAGGGATGATCAGTACCAAGCCTAGTTGTACATATCGTCACCGAGTTCCGGTTGAATGATTTTGGCTGAGTTATGTCCCTTCAAAGGTTTTAATACACAAACTTTGTCCAGACTAGTTCTCCTGAACCCCTGGCCGGAATTAAACGAAACTTTTTAGGGATGATCAGTTCCAGGTCTAGTTGTGCAAATCATCGCCGTGTTCCGGTTGAATGATTTTTTGCAGAGTTATAGCCCTTTAAAGGTTTTAATACACAAACATTGTCCGGACTAGTTCTCCTGAACCTCTGGCTGGAATTCAGCAAAGCTTGGCAGGGATGATCAGTACCAAGACTAGTTGCGTATATCATCGCCAAGTTTCGGTCGAATGATATTATACATAATCTTTATGATTAGCCAGTAGAGCGTCCACAGGCCCTCTTGGGCCTCTTGTTTTAAAGATGATCTATCATGAATTATTGAAAATTAATCAAAATTATACTAAGATGAGAGCGTAAAATAAAGCCTAAGGCCTAGCACCAATTCATCATTGCATTTATATGCCCAGAATGGTAAAAAATGGTCTACTACACTAAGTTTTGATCATACTGAATAAACAGGAATAGAGGAAAATAATACAGGTATATGTCACTTTCTCGAAAATGTTAACCACTAGAACAACCTTGTGCTGTCGTCATCTTAATATTTTTGTAACTTAACAAGAATTTTAATTTATAAATTATATTTAATTTCAGGTTCACTCAATGTACTCCAGTGACAGATAGATATTCCAGCAACATCGAGTCATACTATATTCTCAATGCTGAAACCTATACAATATTCCAACCACTTGAACAATGAGAGACTGAAAATATTCCAATTGAAAATAGACAAGAGATAGTTCAACCACATACAGACGCGAGCCTTTCCAACTACATAGAAATACGAGACCTTCCAATGGCATAAAGACGTGAAATATTTCAACAGCATAAAATTGTAACATATGTCAGCCACATAAGAGATATATCAACCAATAGAGACCTGATAGACTTCAACCAAAAGGAGATCTAAGATATTTCAACCACTTTAAGATACTTCAAAAACATACTGAATGACCTGAGATATTTCTACCATGCAGAGACCAAAAAATAAAATGTTCTAGCCGCATGATGACAATATATATTTCAACCACAGATGCTTCAGATTCAGATATTTTAACCACATAGATCTAAGATATTTCTACCACATGGATACAAAACATATTACAACAGATATAGGCCTGAGATATTTCAACCCCATGGAGATGTAAAATAATCCAACAGCAGGGCCTCGAGATGTTCCAAACACATAGAGGCTGGAGATTTTTCAACCAAGTTACAGACATGAGATACTAAGGAAAAAGACGCAGCTCTTCGCATATTTCATAAGTTGTATTATAGCCATGTATGAGCACATAAACAATGGAATGAAAAACAGATAAAACCGAGTGCACCGTCAAACATTAATGGTACGGAGCATAAATCAATCAAAAATCAAAACCAGTGTGAACTAAGATAATTATTATGTTTTTCAAGTGATCTTCTTAGCTGAATTGCCAAAGATTATGCGTTGTAATGATTAATCAGTTGTAACTCACTGATCATCTGTTACTTAGACATCCGATTATGGTGATTGATTATGGAAGTCTGTAAGCGGTCATTGGTAAAATGTAAAAATGCACTTTAATTAATGTTAAGAAACATGATTATCCAGGAGACAATCTGTCTTTAGTTACCAGCTTTGTTACAATTAGATGTTTGATCAGTTTTACAATCAGCAAAATTGACTCGCATGTTATGGAGATTAACTGCGATGATAATGTAGGAAAGGGCAAATTTTGACTAGTAATATATATGATTAATTAAGTGAACTCTTTTCGCTTTTCACACAATTTGATAAGAAGGTTGATATAGATTGTGTTGCATATCATATTCAGTGCGATTTTTCCTAGACCACACTTGAGGTTACCCTTTTAAGAGTTTGCTTCAATAAGATCGAGGATAATTTTGACAGTGAGTGAAATCAAAGAATGTGACAACAACAACATTTACAGTATTGACTTATGTTGTAAGTGAAACCAAAATCATTTGAGTAAAACAATCATATTTTTAGCATATTCTGGTGTTTATTATGTATCAAAAATGAGATTTAGGGTCCTATAGAAACCACAGCGTCCGAACGCAATGGCATCATAGGTCCGCACTGTACTTGATAATACAAAGAAAGAGACAAAAACCAAGAGAAAGGGTGGTGAAGACAGGGTTACCGACTTGGAACGGTCAGTAGGCAATAAGGTCTACTGGTTAGCTTGAATCGATTTAATATGCGCACAATCTCGCTATTATCCTGTCCTCAGCGCCCAAATAGACAAGACAGTGTAAACAAAACTACATCCCATCAAAAGGAATTATCTAACAATAAAGTTCACATCCGGAGAAACTAACTAAAGAAACACATACAAAATAATAAACATCTCAGGATGTATCCAGAATCGTAATGAACAACCATAGTAGTTGTAGCTAAAGAGAAAACCAATCTCTCTACGACCAGAAAACCCGAGGGACGAAAGCTCATGCACCCTCAAGGCACATTCAATTTTGCATGAATTATTGTGTTGTAAATGAAATGATTACTTATATCATATGATGTTATACATTTTGCATCAATGTCGTATATTTAATACGCCCAATATACTAAGATTTCTACCGAAATTGTTATAATTTTTAGCTCTACTGACCGAAGGCCAGCAGAGATTTGGTTATAATTTTTAGCTCTACTGACCGATGGCCAGCAGAGATTATGGGATAGCGAGTTGTCTGTCGTCCATTAACTTTTGTCTTGTTCACACGATAGGGACTTCATTATAACTCGGATGTTTACGAAACTCTGCCAGTGTCTTTATATCAATAAAAGCTTGGATTTGTTCGAGAACCAGCAAGATCAGATTAGTTACACCAGAGTTATGGCCCTTGTTTTGCTGAAAAATGCCATATTAAGCCTTATTTACACTCTAGCGCCTTCAGTTTGTATTTGATCTTTATGAAACTTTGTCGATGTTTTTATATCAATGGAAGCTCAGCCAGATCGGATCAGTAACACCAGAGTTATGACCCTTGTTTTGCTAAAAATTGCCAAATTAAGTCTTGTTTACACTCTGGCACCTGCATTTTGTATTTGACCTTTACAAAACTTTGCCAGTGTATTTATATCAATGAAAGCTCAGATCTGTTCGAAAACCAGCCAGATCGGACCATATACACTGGAGTTACGGCCCTTGTTTTTGCTAAAAAAATGCCATATTGTGCCTTGTGAACACTCGTATCACCTTCTTTTATTATTTGATCTTTACCAAATTTGCATAGATCGTTAGTAGCAATGAAATCTGTAAGTGAAACACAAATATTCTGGTGTATATATAAATACAAAAAAGCAATAGCCTAGAAAGCCTCAAAGAAGGTACACATCAAAATCGGATTAGTAACACCAGAGTTATGCCCCTTGATTTAGTTAAACATGCTGTATTTTGCCACATTAGGAAGATAGGTCCTTCGTTTGGCTAAATTTTAATGAACTGCATGGATGATCAGTACCAAATATGGTTATGCATATCGTCCACGCATTCCGGTTGAATGTTTTTTGACAGGGGTAAAACACATATCCGGACCATATTTCATGAACCCCAGACCGAAAATCAACAAAACTTTGCAGAGGTGATCAGTACCAAGCCTACTTATGCATGTCATAACTGTATTTTTGTTGAAAGATTTTTGGCCCTTTAAAGGCTTTAATACACACATATTGTCCGGACTAGTTCTCCTGATCCCCAGTTTGGATATCAGTGGAACTTTGCAGGGATAATCAGTACCTGACCTAGTTGTGCATGCCATCGCCGTGTTCCGGTTGAATGATTTTTTGCGGAGTTATAGCGCTTTAAAGGTTTGAATACACTAACATTGTACATGCTAGCTCTGCTGAATGCTGGACTGGATTTCAACGAAACTTGGCAGTGATGAGCAGTAGCAAGCCTAGTTGCACATATCATCACCATGTTTTTGTTGAATGATTTTTGACAATTATTGCCCCTTATACATAAACTTTGTCCAGAATTAGTCTTCCCAAACTCCTGACTGGATTTCAGTGAAACTTGGCAAGTATGATCAGTTTCAAGCCTAGTTGCGCATATCACAGACTCCACAGAGCCAGTAGAGCGATACAGGCCCTCTTGGGCGGGCCTCTTGTTTGTAGATCTGTTTCGACTACACGTTTTTATGTGCCCGTTTGAAAAAGAGTACATGGTATGGGGTTATTTAAGGTCTTTATCATGACACCGCATATGCAGACTTGGAAACGTGGTTCTATCTTGCCATTCACCATATTTTATCTTGATGTAGATGGAGATAGAGCCTTGCACGTTCATTCCTTTTAGGCGACATATAACCTTTCATGTGTTGGTGCGTCTTAAAACCCAATTCAATTCAGTTCGTCCGACAATAAGCAATTACACATGCTGCATGATAACTTTGAAACCATAACGCTCATGAATTTTCATAGGTACATTGCCCTTGAGGAGAGGAAACATGTTATTTTCTACGCTTGGTAGGACAAGTGTCAAGATTGCCATCCCTTATATGGAAATACACATTGTGTGATAACTTCAAAACCATGACACCCACATTCATGAAACGTTAATAGATAAATTGTCCCTTGGCGAGCGTAGAAACCTTTTGTTTTTGGGTTAACAGGTTGCAATGATCTTAATAAAATATGCATTCTGCGAGATAACTCTGAAAGCACAACACCATATAAAACTTTGTTGGTATATTGCCCTTTAAGATAGGTGGAAGCCTATTGCTTTTGGGATCAGTTGATCATCAAGGTCACATTAACCTGACAATGACCCAGTTCTGAGAAACACTCCTTCCACTGTAATTTGTCACTGTTAGACATACAATCATGGAACTTTACGGAAATAGTACCCCTGTTAAAACAATGACTTCTATTCATGTTTGGGCTAGAAGGTCAACGTTTAAGGCATTTGACATTGCCTTGATCAATGCATTATAGTGTAAGGATATAAAATGAATGAAAACGAATGAAATATTTTTTTGAAACAATGTAGTTTGTTTGTGTGGTGTTTTACGTCCTTTTCAATACACGCAATGTTATATATGACTTTTTTGTGGTGGAGGCAGACCAACCATACTTTTCCTGGGTAGAACCAGTACTGTACACCTCCCGCCATCCGTAACAATCGACACTTACTCACTTAAAGTCGAGCTCAATGGTATGTAGGAAAACAGGTTCCCATGGGGAAAACAGTGCAGTATCAATAACTGTCAGGCTATGCACGAGTCACATTACTATGTTAAGGACCAATCGCAAGGCAACACATCATACTCAAATCTGAATCTGAGATGCTAAGTTAAAATCAGATCTGAGTTAAAATATTCAATCTTAAACAAACTGGTTTATTTTCTTTTTTTTTTTTTCTTTTTTTTTTGGTTTGATATTTTGACTAATACTTACTTGGAAGATTTTTTTCTTTTTCATTACCTTAAAACATATTTAGAGAAATTTCCCAGTCAGAAAATGGGAGAATTTTCCCAAAACATTTTGGGAAAATTTTCCCAATAACATTTGGGAAAATTTTCCCAAAAAGAATTTGGGAGAATTTTCCCATTTTATTTTGGGAAAGTTTTTATTTCATTAAATTATAAACATAAGGGCATATTTAATTGTCAACACTGCAACAGAAGATGTTTCCAGGCTTTGAAATGTTGTTTTAGCTATTAAGAAATAACTCATTTTCCCATGGGTAAAATTTTCCCAAATTACAATATTGGGAAAATATTCCCATGGGAAAATATCAAAGTGCTTGTATCGCTGTAAAACTTCGTCATAGACCCTAAATATGAAAGCCGCATACTATTTTGACATTATATTGAAAGATAAATACTTTTTGTTTTTCCCATGGGAAAACTGCCAAAATCATTTCCCATGGGAACATATTGTCCCATGGGAAAGACCATTTCCCATGGGAAAAAGCTTTTCCCATGGGAAAATAGGCTTTTCCCATGGGAAAGGTCAACTTTGCGTCAAATTTCTCGGAAAAATTAAAGTGTCACCAATGAAATAGAATATAATTTTACAATCATTTGATATGTGCTTTCATATGATATAGTCGAAAGTGCCCTAGCTCATTCGGAATTACTTGCTGTTTTTGCCAAAAACCGGCGCGGCAAAAAAAAAACGGCGGCTGTTTTATACAGAGACAGGTATTGACGAACAACTTTTTAATTGATTCGAACATACAACATATATACAGTTTATACAGAGACAGGTATTAACTAACAACTTTTTAATTGATTCGAACATACAACATATATACAGTTTATACAGAGACAGGTATTGACTAACAACTTTTTAATTGATTCGAACATACAACATATATACAGTTTATACAGAGACAGGTATTGACTAACAACTTTTTAATTGATTCGAACATACAACATATATACAGTTTATACAGAGACAGGTATTGACTAACAACTTTTTAATTGATTCGAACATACAACATCTCTTTTGCCTTACTAAATAGCAGCAAGATAGACACATCGGTCACTTAGCCTACATACACCAGCTTGGTGTCGATACGCGAAGAGAGCAATTAAGTTAAACAATGTACGCAGATATATATTTCCTTAATTAAAACATGAAATAGATATAATTATAATATTAGTAATAGTATTTTTTATATTAGAACACCGATAAATTAAATATTATATTATAATCAGTTCAACTTAATCGTATTGCTATGTCATGTGCATGAAACAAAACCTAATGTTTCGAGCAATTTAATATAATCCCTCATCAATTGAATGTACGCACTATATTCAGATATAACTATAGTCATCAAAACGATTATCTGGTAATAAATGATGTGTATAGAAACAATAGGACTTAATTTCAACATATGTTTTAAACAAAGAAAACACAATTCATCAATTCATCATGTTCATTGTACAAACGATATCAAATTACCAGAACGAATCAAAATGCTAAATTATAATTATCCTCTTCAATAATGCGTGCGTGATGTCACACGCCTTGCTTCTTACTTATATTGTAATGGATGTGTGTTTAATGTGTGTTCCTGGTTGTTTGTGTTCTGTGAAAGATGTATAAATCAAATGTGAATGTTCCGTTTGGCTTTTTACAATAAAACGATTTAAAGCTAACCGGTGCACTAGTTTTCAAAGGTGTCTCTCGTCTATTTCATATTGTTTTTTACATACATAGTTCTAGTAAAGAGTTGTTATTCTAGTTATTTTCACACCGCTTTAGGTTAATGTTAGACGATGCCAGTACCATTTTTGACAGTTGAAAAAATCAGTATATCACCATTGGCATCTATCATGCTATTACCAATGCGTATTGCTTGGCAATTTGTCAACTTTACGACAACCCATAATGCAATTCGTTCACACTTAATGTTATGATTTATTACTTTGTTGACGTGGAAGCTGTTACCTAATGATGGCACGATAAAAAACATCTATATATCATCACTTTGTGTATTAGTTTTGAGTTACAAATCTCCATAACTTCTAGGCAATGACAATTCATATTCAAAGTATATTATCAAGAGGCTCAATCTTTTTGACAAATGCTAATGGAATCTCTTTTATTTAATTGAACATTTTGCATGCTAAACAGAAGAAACGTTGCATTACGTGTTATATTGTACTTCTCTTAAAGTTAGAGGAATGATTTACCGACCAGCCAGCATCAGCGGCGTTCTGGTCGTGGCTATGCTAATTGATTGTTGAGATCCTTGAAACATACATCCTTCTTGTCTTGAGGTATACAAAGTTCTGGCGGGAACCTTCCTCAGATACCCGTATGTTGGACTGGTCTCCGGTCGGTACCATCAGGATATGTAGGGGACGCACAGGAGTGAAAGAAGCCACATGGGATACTTACGGATTTCACCACATTAAGTCTACTAGATCTATTACTGAAAGTGATGAATACCCCGCTTTTTATACAGCCGTTTTGCTTGAGGGCAGAACAAGAATAATACCAGTCTAAAATACTAGTTATTTGTTTTAAGTGTGCCCATAATTGTAAAAGGAATAGGTAAAACGTTAATGCACATGCACGTGTGTTAATCGCAAGTGTGAAGCGAATGCCAAGCGTAATACGAATCCCTGAAAACGTTTGAAGTGAAAGCCACACGAACTTCATTAAACAATATTAGAGCGAAAAAGTCCAGCAACAAGCCACACATCTCTTATACATTATACCATCAGCAATGTGTGATATATGGGGACCTATGGTTATCAGTTGTTATGTGTATGGAACAATCCATCTAAAATGTCTGAGAAATGAAAGTAATACAATGTGTTACGGAACGTGACGATATGCGATGCGACGTGATGAGACGTGACGTTACGCTGTGAAGCTGTCACTTTACGGACTGCGTGATTCCTATATTACTCCCACTTCCTTTTGTGAAAACCAACGAATAATCAAAGTACCGAAGGTACTGAGAGCATGGTAAACTATGATTTGTGCATCCATGTAATGGAAGGTTTCTTTCCAATCACGCATGCCATGGACAGACTAAAAATGTAATAATACATCAATTTATTGTTTAATGTATCTGGAAGTAAGGTGATTAAAACAAGATAAGGTAAGGTATATACAGGAATAAAGAAGGGAACAAAAGGAATGATTGTTTATAATAAAAATTAATCTCCGAAACGCTTCATCATATCTGAACCATATCTTCACAGGTGTAAAAATGTATCAAAACACATCACCCGTCATCACCTGTCAAAGTGTGAGTCATTAGAAATGAATATAGCCTTAAAAAGGTCAAGACAGCTAATTTTGCCAATTGAAAGGGAGGTAATTCATTGACCCTTTGACCAACATAGCTGAATTAAAATAGGAAACAACCTTGCATTTATATCGGCCTACTATGCAAGTATGATTAAAATCAAATGAACACGAGTTTAGTCTGAAAGACAGCCATATACCCCCCTGCACAAATATTTATACATGTGTAATATACAAATTTAAACATGGAATGTCACTGTTAAGTGACACATTTTCCCTGAAGTTCCCTTGTGTGACCTTCAACTAAAAGAACATATGTTTTACACACAACTTGTAGTAGAGACATACAGACTACACATATACAAAACATAACTTATAAATCTTTGTGCTCATTTGATTTTAATCTCACAACTCGGAGTATCCCTCGTCTCGGGATACCGTTGTTATTTATTTTCACAACTCGGAATACCACTGGTCTCTGGTCTCGGGATACCGTTGTAGTTCATTCTCACAACTCGTAGTACCTCTGTTTTCGGGATACCGTTGTGATTTAATGTCACAACTCGGAATGAACATGATGTTCATACGCAATTATTTCGTTGTTATATTTTTCAACGATGTATGTGAACATGATTTGAAGGCCCGCGCCTTTTGGCCTAATAGGTAGCTACGCTACTGAGAATTTCACGATTCATATCCCTAATTGTAATATTTTCGTGGATTTTTTTTAAATCGACAAATCGTTTGTTGACAATAATCACTAAAGTCACGGTAAATGCCGTTTACTACCTTAGGCCTAAACAAGAAAGTGTTTTGTTTCTTGTCACCTTACCGAATTGTCGTTTTTACCCCCGACAAAACAACTTATTACCCCTTCATTTTTTTGTTGCTTTGTTTTGTTTTTAAAACATATTTGTGTTTTGGCCATAACAGAATATAATTCAATCAGTTTTGCATGTAATTTGAAAATTGTAATACAAGATAACATATTTGTGTTTAGATCTACTCTTGTTTGTGTAATGTATATCTCTCAATGCTACAGTCATACGTTCCAGTCACGCTTGTTCCACGTTTGCACATTGAAGAATGTTTGACAGCTACTCAATGACGATCAGCAGGACTGAGGTTCTAAGAGTTTGTTTCAAAACAGATGAGGTCTACCTCTACCTCTACCAAATTGACGCATAGATAAAAGTCGTAAAAATCTTGTGGGGGTCTAGGTGTCCGATTTAAAATTGACAAATAATAATATTATACAAATATAATTAGAATAAAAGAAATTGGTGCTGCTCAGATTCGAACCCCGCTCGCTTTATAATTTTCTGGGACTGCCGCTCTCCCGACTGAGCTAACAATCCTTCACAAATTCGTATGAACTATAATAAGACTTATTCTAAAACTGGAGTGTCCGAATAGACCCGAACTCTAAAAATAGTCACTCGGGATCAAATGACGTCATATATACCCAGTCAGATCCAATCTCTACCCGGAGTTATCGTTCCTTGCATAGACATCAGTAATGCCTCTGGGGAGATTGAGTCAGATTTTGTTGATTTGCATTCGGTCTCACCGACACGATTGACACAAGTATTCAGGATTATTTTACTATCGAATCAGTCATTTTAACTTCATAGCAAGGGAGGTAAAAACTTGAGAATATTACACAGCGTACTCCAAAGTAAGCTAACAATCTTATTCCGGAGAATGGGCAGCAACAACTTTTTACAAATGATAGTAGCTTATTCCATAACCATTACTGAACAAACCTATTAAATAGTATATGAATACTATAATGGCCATGTGGTGAAAGAGAATTTTGATTTTGAAACATATCTAGCAACATTAAGCTCCAAATAATTAAAATGTTGTATAACAAAAATAAGATTATGCGCTCATTGTTTAAAAATAGAAACAAGGAGAGAGAAACGAAAGAGTGTGCGAAATTTGTAACTAATTTGTATACTAATGAAGACGAGTACCATTTTATTTTGATCTGTACTACTTACTCTAACATTAGAAACAAAAAACATTCCTAAATATTACACAACTAGACCAAGCATGTTTAAATTTGTGGAATTGTTGCAGCCGTTAAACAAAAAGACTATTCTTAGTTTAAGTAAATTCATTTCCGATGCACTTGTATTAAGGCTATCTACATCCATTTTAACAGACTAAAAAAAACACACTAGATATCTTATTTTACAACATCCTCGTTTATCATTGACATACCATAATATGTGTATGTTTTTGATTGTTTAATTATGTATCAAACAAAAAAAAAAGGTAATGATTATTTTATTGTATTTGCAATGTTAATATCTGTCACGTGTGTGTATATTATAATTATCATATATTTGTGATGAAAAACTGTATTAGTTTATTTCAATAAAAGTATCTATCTATCTATCTATATTTTTTTGAATATATAAATCCAAGAAAGATGGAAGATATGCGTTTGATGGTGTTGCAAGAGAAATAAATTATAAAATTGACTGGTTACACATCTCAATACACTATCCTAGGAGAACAATACAGCGTATGAATACCTTTTACGCAAGATCACTTAATGATCACGTGATGATGATGATTGATTATTTATAGAACGCACAGCAAAACGATGGAACAATAGATGAAATAGCTGCGTAAACAATATATAACTTAAACAATGTATCTAGGAAATTATTTGAAATTTCTAAATGGCATTACCTTAATTGTATCAGCACTAAAAAAGAAGAAACCACTGTTAAAATATGGGTCTCCCTTTTCAGACAATGCGTCGATTCATCTGAGAGGCTGTAGATAAGATTCGTGAAAAAACATGGTTACTAAAGCTTGGTGAACAAGTTCACCATGCTAACAAGCTTCAGAAATATGACTATTAGGAGTGCATTGTTTATAACCATTGCACGAATCGATGCATGCCTAAAGCTCTGTTGTCAAACCACTTGAGAGCAGTCAGATGGCGGTTTCGATACACGTGCTTAGCATGCAGTAAGGTGTTTGTAAATAAAAGTTCGTACTGGGAACATGTCAATTCTCACAGACGCTATATACCATGTAAATATAGTGGCTGCGGCTGAAAAATGCCATTTACTTTTGTAGCTAGTCGCAAACAATATACAATAAGAACAGTCATTATTTTGGTAAAAATTAACGAAATTTGCCTGCAATGAGAAATCAATGATAACGCAAAATTATCTCCATTCCATATGTTTATGCTGTTGGATTATTCGCAAACCATTTGGAACAAAACTGCTGAACCAATAGTTTCTATTTTTAAGTATTGAATCAGTATATACCGTTCTATATTATTTACAAAAGCTTTTCTCGACCCTCAATTTACATATCTGAGCTAATCGGTCATATAACATATTAGCAGTAAAGAAGCAAGATGACCATGACTTTGCCAATGACCATTTGCACGGTGCATGATCAAAACTAATTTTCACGGATAAAAGTCGATTCGGCTCCTAATCGCTACTTATGGGGTCCTAATATTCACTGTTGCTTTGGGATAACCAATGTAACTCGTTTTTCTAGTGACCTTCTTTATTGTCGGATTATTTCCTAATTACTCTTTCTTTTGTAATTGTAATGCTTTCACGGAACATAATGATGCTATGTTCGCCTTATGTACAACACTGGCTCTGTGTAATGTTTGTGAAATCGACATCATTCAGTTTTTTTGTGCGATTTTGGTTGGGCAAAGGCGAGTATTGATCATTTGAACCGATTTTTTTATTTGTTTATAGACGTTTTTAGATTTTATTTTGAGTTCAATTAATCGACTTTATTGTATTTAATGTTCCTTGTAATAGAAAAGAATAGAAAATTCTTGCTGCATAGAAAATTCTTACAATTTAAGCATCTAATCGTCCTGGATATGGGCATCTAATTGGTTCAGTACTCGACCGAAGTACGATGCGTTTCTTTTTTCTTCTTCTGATTACTTCATCGGGTGGGTAAGAATCTCAGAGCAAACATTATACAGAGGCGCCGGAAGGAGTTAAACACTGGGGCGGTGGATGTTTGGGGTTTAACCAATTTATAAAGCTTATTCCTCGAATGCCTGTTTTTGTCAGGCTTTAATGTCAGTTATTTTATTTACAAAATATACTATATCCGTTCGTCAGGTCGTACACTATTAAGATTAACATCACTTGCTGACATTTTAATGTGCGAATGTATTATTGTTTGATTTAAACATATTTTATTGCCATATATGTACAAGTACAATGCAATCGGGTCGGGCCACAAGTGCTACCCACATTAGTTACGGCCCTTCCCTAATTATTGTTTCTATATGTGTATATCAAAATGAATGAGCTGTATTTATTGTCCCTTGTATACATTTAATAGTTGAATGCTGGCATTTGTACATTTTAAAGTGATTAACCGCAGATCTTATAACTTTATTCAGAGATTATTAAGTATGTGGTTTAACATTCTTTATGTTAACATTTGTACAAATGATGAGACTCAAATACTTCCAGTGTAAAAACTGTCGCGTTGCCTGCAAGTGACCGATACATTCTCAAAAAAAACCATAAGAATATCTACGCTTTAACACATACTAAAAGAACAAGGCAAACATCAAATTCCTGTATACTTAACTAAATTAAATCAATTAACAAAAACGCCGGTAAGCTTGTAAACTTATAAAAAAAAAGCAGGTAATAACCGGCTCAAAGCCTGAGAAATGGCAGGCCTGTAATGATAAAGGGCGTTAAACAAACAAACATTCTGAATCAGATAATACATGTATTAGACGTAAATATATTAAAAATGACTTTAATTAACTTATATTAACTTAATATTATAAATGACTTTAGTTAGTACATATACAAGTTTTAACTATCTTCTTTTTCAGATGATAGCGTTTTTATTGCAATGACAAAAGCAGCTATTTCTTGGGTGCACTATTGGATAAAAAGTGAGGTTCTTTGTTGACCGCGTAGTTGTGCAAATTAGGTGCCTTTGAAAATATTACGTACCTCTAAATGAACCGATAGTTCATCATTATCCAACCGGGAAACACTTCATGTTTACTTATATCGCAACTATGGATGCTAATGTATCTATCCTCGCGTACAAAGGCATACAAGATGGTATAAATAATGTAAAAATGTGTGTTAAGTAGTGTCAATACTGAAATCTGTACAGCAGTGCACCATTTCAAATACTTATTTTGCGAAAATGACTTACTGTTTCTACTATATCTAGCTATAAAGTTAAATCTAGCATAAACTAGTGTTCCGTGGTAGTAAAATTGAACTGAACTTACGGTTCTGTTGCCGGTTTTGCCTCCGTTTTAAGCCACTCATCACCTTCCAGCTCCATTTTTTATCCTAAAAAACGAGGTGCTTATCCGTTCTTATTCAGGCAACGTATATTTTATCCGTGAAAATTAGTTTTGATCATGCACCGTGATTTGGATTGAGATGCGGTAGGTCCTTTCCGGAACACGGTACATTCATTCAAGGTGGCGGACAGCGATGCTTTCAAAAGGTACGTCGTACATTTAACGCTATATAATGCATTTTACAATAGTTACAAATCTATCTATTGTTGTCCCTTGAGTATAATACGTCAGTCTGTCAATTGCGTGTGCCTGCCCCTTTGTTTTTATCGCAACAATGGATATTTGGACCCCTACTTTGACTGTATGACCGCAAAGTATTTTGAATCAAGAGAGGACACATGTTCAGGCTGTTTTCTCAGTAAAGATTGCACCGTGGCTGTTGATTTTAGCAATAAAACAAAGCAATTTTGGTATAAGTCAAATGCTGAAAGTCCTGTTCTTGTATTTTGAGGAATTTTATGCGAACAAATGTATTTTCTGTTTTGTATGAGTGACATCCACTAGGGACCGGTATAGATTTTCCGTCAAAACACTGAATGTGTTAAAGGTACATCCGCGGAAACAGGAAACGGTATATCCTCTGACATGCAATGGCTAGGGTATATATTCACGCAACCGGACCACTCATATAAATTTACCTGCCAAAAGTGACCGTTCAGTTTGACGACATGCGACGATAGAGGGTTTAGACACTGGGTGTAGTTTGTTTCGTACGTTCCCCGCCCTGTCGTTTGGCTTTTCGTACATGGGCTATTGGACGTTTTGTACCTATACATTACAAAATACATAACATTTACTATATCTAATAATACCAAGTGGATGGGAAACTGTTAAACATTTCTTAGTATCACGTGTAAGAGGGCGGACATTTCAATAACTAATGATGTACCCACCTTTTATTTTTTTTTAAATATAAATATAATCGCATTATTATACCACATACCTTATTACTTATGCTATTAATTATGAATTCAAATTGAGTTTAATTGTATTCTCATTAAAATCAACGAATGTTCGAGTGATGAGTAAAAAGGAAAAGTGATTTCTGTAAATGAAAAAATGAAAAACTGAGTTAATGAATAAATAAAAACTGAGTAACTGTCTGCAGAATTGTTTTCACAAAGTAACTGTTGTACTTCTGCGTAGTACTAACATGCTCCATGGACTCGGTGTCTTACACTCAGCAGAAATTACGTTATAGCTGGTGAATAAAATGAAATAATTATAAACTGAACAAAAATGCTAACACCCTCAGTAGCATTTTTCCCAAATATTTCAAAAGATATTTAACCTAGACTTCTGAAATTTCGCCAACTATGACAGAAACATCTAAGACATATTCTTTGAAAATGTAAAACCGATCAATTCAATATATTTTGAGAAATTATGTTTTAGGTAACAAACCTACAATATCAAAATTCGCAAAATAAGGTGGGTTGGTACCGAAAACATTTCTTCTCAAAATGTATTACATTGATCTGTGCCACATTTTTAGTGACTGTGTCTTCTAGCCATGTATTTAGGTATCCATGTGTTCTCATTTCTGTCAAAATGTTTGGCATCATTTGCACCATTTCTCGAGTGTTTTCATCGTGTGAAATTCCATCCTTGTCGGAATCAGTTTGTTCGGAGTTCAGTTCCTCAAACGACATTTCCTGGAAATTCTGTATTAAAGCCTCTTGGTTGCCTCTGCAAGTAGTAGAACTCTGCGGTCGCCTAGCAAGTGACATTTTGCAAAATCCGATTCATCTATGCGATCATCAAGAGATAAATCATGCAGTGAGTCTTCCAAGTGCACATCTTTCTTTTCAAATGCTTGTGCTTTATCAGATATCTCAGTCACCAATGTGTTTCCATCTACTAGAAGGCATTGCTTTGCCTTAAATTCAAATTTTGGAATAATGCCAATTTTCTATGTCAATAAGTCAATTTTGTCTGTTTTAGTGTTTAATGATCTAGTTCTGATATTTAAGCACCCGGTCGTTGTGCTAGCTGACGCCATGATCTACGCAGGCTTGCAATATTTCTGTAGAAAATGCATAGTAGTAGCACTGATGAGCCATGATCCTGAAACCAAAATTTAATCGTACACATTAATACACATTAAATATAAATTAATGTCTGTTTAACCCGTTTAAAATTTACAATTTTGTTGTTAAAAATGCAGGGATAAATATGCATGGCGGCAAATTGCTTGGAATGACTTGAAATGTTAATCATCAATTTTGTCGAAATTAAAACATATGCAAAATTCGAACAGGAAATGCATCATTCGTAAAACGCAAAAGGAACGGCAGCATTCATAGAAGACAACCAAATTGTTCCAAAGTTTTATTATCTAGACTAGATTCTATAAAGTAACCTTTTTGTAACGAGTGTATTCAGCCAAATTCTAGTTGTTTATTCTTATCGCGTGTTGTTTTGAATATGCTTCCGGTAACCATTTTGGATGTTTATGTCCGATGCATTGTGGGTTGTTTTCTATAGCAACGCTATGCGCGCTAAGTTTAAATCGAGTTGTAAATACTTTTGAAACACTCATTTCACATTTATTTAAGGTCAAATTGTTTATCCAATGTAAGTGTTTTATGTAAAAATCATTCATTTATTAATATTGTTTATTGTTTACTATAGTTTAATAGTAGAATACGTTGTAATTTCAGTCTTTAGTTAGGATAGTAGGAAAAGCGCACATATTTCATTGTGCGGTTTTGTACGACTCTGACGTTGCGCGGTTTATTAGGTATTTCGTTAGGCAATGCTTGTGCGGCGTTCTTCGCACATGCAATTCTTGTGCGGCGCACAGTCTTAGGGATATTTAGTATTTAAGGAAAGGTCAATTGCGCACAAGGACTCCGACCTCCATTGATTTTCCAGCATCCTTGATTCATTTACGTATTGGTAATTTGTTTATCTAACATCTACTGATAGGGAGCATTTATTTAGAATTTATTTATAATAATTAGTACTAAAAGACACTTAGTCTGTTTTAAAGAGAGCATCTTTTATTTATCTTAGTTTAAAGTAACTGAAGGGACACTTTGAATATTACACTTTAATATAAGTCATTTGATAAGATCTACTAGATTCACTATTTCATAATGTGTTGAGTATTATATCTAGTCAAGAATTGCTACATTCCTTATATATTATATTAACTTGTTGATGATATTGATATTTAGCATTTCCTAAAGAGAGTATTTAAAGAAGGAATCGTTCACACGAGTAGTTCAATTATTTATCTTCCTTGTTATTTTAATATGAAATAGGTTCTTTTATAGCGTTTTATTTATTTACAAGTATACTATCGGAGTCCATTTTATTTAAACTTTAACGACACTACGGCGACAATGTGCTGGTACGCTACCACTTGAACCACCAGCACGTTACACTACTATGAAGGAGTTATTTGATACTATAGATTTTAGTCTTGTTTTAGATTTCCTAAAAGAAATCAGATTATATAAATCATTAAATGTGTTCTTATATATATTTACTTGTTTGTATACCCGTTGAAGAGCATTTGTTGATTTACATATATAGTTTATAATTCTACCATATCATCCCTTATTTTTAATAGTTTTATCTTTATACATGTATATTTATATCAATTTTTAATTACTACTTAATTTTTTCACCTTTCGTCGGTTTTAGCGCACAATATGACCTATTTAAGTGTCGACGTGCCGCAAAACACCATTCAGTCAATCAATCAATCATAAACTACTAAAAATCAAGCTAGTTAATGTGTTTAATCAAACGATTCTATAAATAATCACAATTCAGTTCACCAGTTCATCAGTTCATAAATATAACTGGGCAAATAAACATTAACAATATTCCCAGGACTCAAAAAAAATCTGTCAGTGACTATAAAATTTGGTTTCAAAGAATAATCTTAAATTCTGTTTAAAAGGAATTAATTAAGTACTTCTAAATTTATAATAAAATACCTCTAAATGTTCCTATTCAAACAATTGTTATAAGTAAACTCGAATGTAAAGTAATTTCGAGGTGAAAACTAATATATGCCCTATCCCAATGAAGCTAAAAACGGAGTCCTCCCTAAAATCCAAGGGGTGGTTTATATACCAGACCCTCCCCCACTTCCCCCACGTCCGCCAAAACGAGTACCGCCGCCTATTCTTAGGCGGACCTCCCCTTAAAATACTGGCGGAGAGACAAATGCCCGCTACAATTAACGGCGAACGTCACAACTTACATGAAAGAAACACAGCAGTAGTCAGTAAAACTGAGAATTAAATGCATTTGATGAATCACACCTTAATAATTTACTAGCTAGATTTAAAGAACAAAGATTAACCTTTATGACCCACCTTATCTAATCTGATCAGTAAATTAATAAAATACAAGTCTTCAAAGTTAAGGGCAATTGGTCAGCCATCTTTGAAAAGAAAATCCAAAATGGATGGGGTATGGTTAATTGAAATTTTCATCCAAATGCATATTGTAGGCATGAACAAATTCAATGATATAATAGATGACAGTAATTCAAAACTATTGATGTGAACATAATATCAGAAACAATATTTATCTTTACAGAAATAGTGCCCTTTATCATGTTTATATTCGAAAAGTTTAGTACAATTTTACTCGAAGATGTTTTATTTTTTATGTTAAATAAATGTGTCCATATAATTGTCCATTTATCTAAAAATGGCACACTAGATATCATTTCTAAATAAAGTAAGTCATGTTATCACATCATTCAAAATTCGAAGTACACCATTGTTAAAAATGAAGATTTTCTTATACGCCAAGTGCATTCAACACACACACGCACATACAGCATGCTGTCTGCACAAACATTTCATGGAATGAACACTTTAACAAGAGATGATTTAAGGTAATTTAGCAGTTATGTAAAGATTAAACACTAAGTCCATGAATCATACAGGTGTCTGTTAAAGTAGGCTGCAATATAATTCCAACATCGGCTTTGTTAATGCTCTCACAATTAACAATAACAAAATGCACTGACTTGAATGTAAACACCAACTTAAAAAGATAGTACACAGTTGCAGGGTACAACACTATTAACAAAGTGGTTATTTTGAGTGTCAGCTATACTTTTCTCTCCCTCAATAGTAACATTATTAATATTTAAAATTGGTGGTAATTTAATAACAGTATGATTGGTCTGTGCAGATATTAATTTAAGATGCGACCAAAAAAACTTAGATATTTTTCATCTTTAATTGCATTTGCATAAAACCTTTTTCTTACCTTAAGCTAAAGAAATCAGATTATTCCTCCATTTTTATATTCTGGTCATAATCTTAGGTTTATTGAACTCATCACGTAATTTTCTTGCCTCTTTAATTTGATCAGAGTACCATTCAGGCTTGAAAAGTGGTATTCGTCTTGTGCTTAATCACAATAAATGTACTATATTGAACGCAAATAAACGCTCGAGGGTGTCTTGTTTAACAACTCTCCATTAAGTTTTCAAATATAAAGAGTAACATCGTCGGATCCCACGTCATCCAGCCATTTATTATATGAAAGGAGAGAATAGATCGCCTAGACTGTATCATTAACACAGCGCGGAATTTATTAACTCGATCCTTCAAAGAAAGGCAACCTGACATAGGCATTGATTAACGTTTTACTGTAAGTCTATATCGCTGCAATCAAATAAAACTTCACACATGCATGCATTATGATCATAAAAAGAAACTTCACGCATGTTCTAAAAAAACACTAAAAAAAAACAACTCGTAAACACATGTGCACTAACACGTTCTCATTTGGTTTGACCCTTTTCTGATTGGGCCAAAATTGCGAGAATTTGATGCAATAGTTGAAAAACTAGCAATTTAGTTCACTAAAACTTAAGCTTTTTCTCAATTTAGCTCTGTATATATGCAAACAGTGCTACCCTAAAGTTAATTGACTGAATTCAGCCACACTCCGATGGAGTAAACAGTGAACTATTAATTCAAAGCGATTCTTTGGAACTTGTTTTATTTTACCTAACTTTCTATTATCTTCTTATCAATATTGGCTGAATTCAGCCAGCTGAACAATGCAACGGCTTACAAATACATGTTTTATTTTCTCCGCTGATCTGTTTTACTTCAGCTTTCCTGTATGATACTTTAACCACACACAGGTACTGGCTGAATTCAGTCGCTTAATTTTGCACAACTTTCGTATATGGTTATACAGTGAATTATTAATTAGTGCTGCAATGGAACCTGTATTGGAACTTGTTTTATTTTACCTAACTTTTTATTTTCTTCTTGTCAATACTGGCTGAATTCAGCCAGCTAAAGAAAACAAGGGCTTTCAAATACATGTTTTACTTTCTCCACTGATCTGTTTTGCTTCACCTTTCCTGTATGATGCTTAACGCACACAAAGGTTATGGCTGAATTCAGTCGCGTATGTTCGTCGTCAGAGTATATTCAACACCAATAACCAATCATTAACTGGAGTTTTCATATAAACCAATCGTAAACATCTTTGTCTAAAACCATCGGCTGAATTCAGCCGCTAAAAAAGTAAAACAGCTACAAGTATGAGATAAGAGCCAGTAGTATATGTTTTTGACTTGATACGACCACCATCAATCATAGGTTGAACGATACTGGCTGAATTAAGTCGCTTATGTTTCGTTGAACAACAGCCTTTAGAATAAGATACATTATTAATTGGGTGAACACAATCTACGATTGTAAGATTTCTAATGTTGCACAACTTTCAACTGAATGTTGTTTAACGGCTCATCAACAGAGTATAGGTTATTTAGAGCCGCCCCAGAGAGAGGGGAAGGATACATGGGAATCCGGGAAACCTGCCCTACTCTTGCGCAACTTTCGGTTATACATTAAAATTCTAACTGTATCTCCTGGAAATGCCTACGCTCCTATAATAATAATTGCTAAGCGTTTGACTTTAAGTTGCGTAAAAGCTGAACGTTGTTTTAAGATATGTGTTTGCAGGTTTGCTTGCGTGCCTGCGTGTGTTGGTGTGTGCGTGGTTTATGCATATTAAGCAGTTAATATTCTTACTATTGTCTTCGTAACACCTTCGAGTACTGTTGAACTTTTATTGCTCTACTAAATTGTAAAAACTTTTTTCCCCAAGGAGATATAAAGCGAAAATTGGCGCTAAAAATAAGACAAACGTTTACATCCATTATCTCTACCACTTTAAAATGCGAATCAAACTGTTTCTGATGAAACCCGATGAGAACGCATTTTTCAAAATCTCGGAAGCATTTATTGTTTCCTATGGAATTAACATGACGCCAGTTGTTTATCATTTATCCATTTAACAAATCAAACCGACAGTCAGTAGCACGTGCAATTGTATTATAATCCAACCTATTGTCAGTATACTCCAACATAAACACTAGGGCGGAGATATATAAGTACTGGCGTCATGTCGATTTTTAATTCAAATCAGGAAGATAATAAATTAATAATTATTGTACATGTATCGACATATTTATTATCAACGGTAGTCCTATTGTCAACCCTTGTATGTTGTTGATTTCATATATTGCCTTTAATTCACCTTTGTAATTATTGTTAGTTTCTATGCGCGTTGGTTGTCTGTAGTCCTTGAATTCTACATTTCCTGTTCGACTTTTATATCTACTTTTATACTCTGATAGAAAATTAGGTATCGATATTCACATCGTGTAAAGATTACCTATACCAAAAGAGTGGCTTCACCTCATAGACTAAGCTCTAAACCTGTAATCTAAGTGTACAAACAAGGGATTGACACTATATAAACATCACCTGTGTATGAGCACATACCTTTATTATTCAAAGACAATTTACCTTACACAGTGCATTTAACATAATTCAAACAAAGCAATCGACAGGTTTCGCAACACAAATGTTACACATCTAAAAATACGTTAGTTAAATCCCCAACAAGTGGTGAACTTGTATCTCCTCAATATCCTATGAAAATTACAAATGCATCTTCTTCAATTTATCTTGAGATGTTGACTGTTAACACATGCATATAGAAAATAAAAGTATAAATAATATGCGTGTTTAACTTAGTACTACAGTTATTTCACTACATGTGTGATCAAATGAAAGACGCGTGGTATCAGCTTTATTTCACTCTTCTTATTTTCCAATTGACATCATTAAGAACGTTGCAAAAATCACACAAATGCCGTAGGAATAACAATACAAAATAATTACCTACACACGCGTAATGGCCGTATGCTAAACTACCATGTTACACATAACGGTGTACGTGTGTTTATGACTTAAGTTTGAATACAATTCGCGTGTATGCATAACGTGCATATAACTTTTATATATGTATATTTTTAAACACGCTTTTAACAGCATGAACAGTTAGAGCTGGATTTATTATAACGCAAATAACATTATTTAGATAGAATAGGTTGATAGCATGTATGGGCGCCGTTTTCCTTTTTAATTAAAGTGTTTGTGATATCACACAGTCATCTGAAAGGGGATATCGCTGATTGAACACGTGATGTCACCCTAGTGATATTACTGACATGATACCACCTAACCTCACTGGAGACACTCACTGGAATAGGTGATATCACTTATTCGAATATGTGATATCATCCTTTCACAATGAATGAGTGATATCACCTATTGAATGAGTAATACCACCTATTGAATGAGTGATATCACCTATCGAATGAGTGATATCACCTATTCGATTGAGTGATATCACATCATTTGAATATATTGTATCACTCACTCATTTTCAATGCATGATATCACACATTCAAATAAGTGATATCATATGATCGAATGAGTGTCTCGTTTTCAAATAGGTTAGGTGATATCTCAATCAGTAATAAGAACTATTCGAATGAGTGATATCACAAACTTGGATTTAAAAAAACGTCACCCATAATCATGTCGTTATATGATGTTAGCGTTCTTACATAGACCATAACACATTTAATTTAGTGTTTAATTTGCTTGGCATGGCTAATGAGAATTGGTACTTGAATACTGCTACCACAGATTTAAGTTGGCATTTTCCACTTTTCGGCTTCATAACACCTCCCCCTATCCACAAATTGTCATTTTCGTTATTAAAAACCAATTATAATGCAGCCATTTGTTTGTCACTTTTGTTACTTCGCCAATCCACATATTGTCCGTATTTAAGTCATGTGCCATATCAATATCCATTCTCCAATTTCCACTTTTTCGGTGTACTCCATGTACTTGTATTCTGAACTTTTTTATCTTAATCATGTTTCATTTGAGACAGACTGACATAGCCCTTAATTACCACAAACACTGCCTCATAGGTAAGAGACACCATTGGCCAGCTGGTTTCTGACAAGTAGGTGTGAATTGGATTTGACTGACGGGTCAAACTATATAGTCATAAACTATACAGTCTTTCTACTTCTTGGGCAAAGCATGATAGCCAATAAAGATAATTGATACCTGTCTGCATAATTGGCCATTGAAATATGATCCCAGCTTTATTGCAAGCATCAAGTTCCTAGCTGGGAGATCTGGTCTTAGATAAGGATAAAGTTATAGGTCAGTCAGATGAGAAACTTCACAGAAAATGAATGCAATATATCGAAAGAATGTAGATTAGATTATTACTGTTTGTTTGAATGTATGATGTTTAAGTAATTGTTAGCACATGTTAGGTCATACATGATGGTCAATTGTGGTAAAGGCTGAACACCCCATTTTTCCTGGGTTGAAGCAGTTCTGTATACCTCCCACCATCCATCCTAAGAATTAACACTTTCTCACTTAACAAGTGAGCTCCCGGTGGGATTTGAGCCCGCGACGGTGTTAAAGTTATGCCAAAATTAGTTTGAAGGCTGCGTGGGGAGCTTCCGTTTCAATAAAACATTATTTGTTTTTATTAATAATGTTCCATAGAAAAGTATTCAAGTTGTACCGACTATATAAATCATTATAATGTGTTTTTATATATATTTACTTGTTGATATACCCGTTGACGGGCATTCGTTGATTTACATACATAGTTTATATTACACCTTATCATCCCTTATTTTTTAATAGTTTTATCTTTATATATTTACATTAATTTTTAATTAATACTTCATTTCTTCATTTTTCTTCACTTTTTGCGCACAATATGACCTATTTATGTGTCGACGTGCCGTAAAACACCATTCATTCATTCATTCTTTCAAGTTGTACCGCTTGAAGTGGACAATACAAATTTACTCCATTTTATAACAGAAACAATACCGTACATTTATTACTACTTGATTTATTTAAGTTTCTGGGTTTTTTATTTCAATAAATCCTTCATTTTTATTAATATATTTAAAAACACAATAGTTTTCAGTTGTTTCAATTGAGCACAATAAAATGTTTTTCTTTATAGAATATTTTTCATAAACATAGTATTCAAATTGTACCGGTGGAAATGAACTCTGTAAATCAATTATACTGTTCATTATGGGTTTGCATATTTGAAAATGCTGCTGTGGTTAAATAGTAAATCAGTCGTCTTAGTTAATTACTTTATCTATTTAGGATCAGAAGCTGCAGTGTATTGTTTAGATTACATGATTAAACAGGTTTCAAGATTGAAAAATAATGTGGCAGAAGTAATACAGTTCAGCTTATAAAACACATGCTGTGTATAGGTGTAATACAATTTCTCTGCTGGCCACTATTAATTGTAATAGTCAGTTCCTGCTGGAAACTAATGGTATATGTAGGGCGACCTGGCTGAGTAACTTTTCTGGTAGTGTGGAATAGGCTGAATACTAGAAGGCCATCGGTAAGAACGGTTCTATTTAATGCGTAATTAATGGGCCATATAAACATCAAATATGTCTTTCAAAAGTTGCGTTGGAAGATTTCCTAAATAAATGCATCTTTTATAACAGAACACATAGACCGTGAGCCATACACTTTTTTGTTACCATCTCAAGGGACAAATTCTTACTAGTACCATGTTATTGAGTACCTTGTAGAGAAACAAAAAATCCATGATAGCAGTGTAAACAGGAGAGCTGATTCCTGTTATTAGAGTTATCTCCCCCTTTTAAGCAAAACTCTTGTTTCTTTAAAAAATCGTTTTCGCTAAAACTAGAAGAGCTACAGGTCTAATATTTTGCATGTGTTTTACAGTTAGGGTCCTCTACCAAGTATTTATAAAATGGTGACCCCAGGGTCAAATATGTCCCAGCCTCAGGGGTAACATGTTTTCATACAGTTATATAGGAAATCTTTAAAAATAAATAATGTTCTCTGAAACTGTAAGAGCTAGAGGTCCCATATTATGCATGAAGCATAAGCTTATGGTCCACTAGCAAGTTTGTTAAAATGTTGACCCTGGGGTCATATCTGGCTCCGCCCCTGGGTCATATATTTACATAGAGACATATAGAAACATCTTTAAAATCTCTTCTTTAAAAAAACAAGAGCCAGAGGTCTACTATTTTGCACATTGTACAAGCTTATGGTTCTCTGTCACTTTTGTTCAAATCGTGACTCTGTGTTCAACTATGGCCCGGTTCTGGGTTTTACAAAGAGTTATATAGGAAAGTCCATAAAAATATTCTTTTTCTGTTACTACAAGAGCTAGAGGTCTAATACGATGCATGTAGCATAAGAGTATCGATTTCTACCAATTTATTTTATTCAAATGGTGATCTTATGGTCAAATTTCGCCCGGTCCCGGCGGTCACATATTTACATAGAGTTATGTAGGAACGTCTATAAACATCTTCTCTGAAACTTCAAGAGCTAAAGGTGTAATAAGCTATATGTAGCTTAAGATTATTGTCCTGTACCAAATATTTTAAATGGTGTCCCTTGAATCAAGCCTGGAATCAAATTTGGCTCTGTCTCGGTGGTCACAATGACATTGAACTATATAGGAAAACATATTCAAACAGCTTCTCTGATACTTCAAAAGCTAAATAATAGTTCGCTTATGATCCTCTACCTAGTTTGTTCAAATGGGAACAATGGGGTCAAATATGACCACTACGGGGGTCACAGTTTTACAGATTTATATAAAGAAATTGCTGTTGTTTCTTAAAACATGAGAGCACTTTGAGACAAGGCGAGTGGGTCTCTTGTTTATGGCTTAAAGTTGTACACTTTTCATAAAATCACTTCAAAAGTTTTAAACGAACTGAAATAAAGAGAATGTGACTTTTGATAAGGTATTCCATTATGAAGACTTAACCATGTTTCGCATATTGAATAAATCCACGAACTAAAATCACAAAGTAGACCATTGCATTTTCGACAAATTGCAAAAAAAAACAGAAAGAAAAAGAAAAGGCATTTTACGGTTTAACTTGATTTGTAGGTGTTTGTTATACAAATTTTAAACTAACCCGCCAAATTACGACAAAATTACTCTACAAAAACAGTTCTTCAAAACTCTATCCAGGTGTTCATCTCATATAATAATGCATATGTGTCGCTTTAAAGTATATGTTTATTCATGGGTTTTTGTAATATCCGTAATTGAATAAGTGTAAAATGAATTATCCATTTTTTTTTTCGTTTGGCTGGTTAAAGCTTTTTATATTGTGTCTATAGAGTTTTGATTCTCAAACGATGTAAGTTATTTATACATATACCTCGTGGTCAGTAGGTTTAGAAACGATGTACATATGTTGTAAGATGTGGCTGTTGTTGGTGGCATAGCTACTTTAACTGCAGTAGCACCTGTATGTCGGATATAGCTTTTAGAGTAAACATCAGTAAACTAACCGTGATCACTAAATGTAATCTATCACTATACACTGGGTACCGATTCTTATCTGGAAGCGTTTATTTTTTTGTATCTTATATGTATGTTATATTGTCACATTAAGTTATATTATTTAAATCAGATAATATGTACTGAGTATTCTTAATTGTCGTGTTTTATCCCAAGGCATCAAAACAGCAATGAGCTGGGCATATATAAGGCTTGCAGGCATATTGCAACTCGACATACATGAACTTGATGCTAACTTGCTAGATAAGAGAGACCATTGTGAATCAATCTTCTTGGATATAACCTTTATGACGGATTAACATTTTAGTTGTATGTATTTTAATGCAGTCATCCTGCTTGAGCGCATACAGCCTGTTGTTGCAGTGGAGAGCACGGGGGACTTTAAATTCAGAGGACCCTGGTTCAAGCCTCACCAGAGCCAGTGAATTTTGTCGGTGTGTTCTTGGGCAAGACACACCGTCGGATGGGGACGTAAACCAGGCGATTCCGTGTATCGCTTATTTTTTCTCTCCCATCATGTTAAAGAAACATAGGTGTCTATCTATTCGTCAGAAGGGCAGGTTCTTAAATGCCTATATATAACCACCCACCAACCCACCACACCCCACCCCCACCCCCACCCCACCCCGCACACACACACTCCCTCTCTCTCTTCATTGGCAATACACCTTTTTTTTAAGGTAATAATCATTCCACTTGCATGCGCATGCGCAAAAGTAGGGTTGATCCTTACTATCCTAGGTTAATTCCATACTCTAAATCAAGTACGGAGAACATCACAACCTATGTTTAGATACATATCCTAAGCAGGTGATATTTTAACAACTGCACCAATACTAACAAATAGTTGCCATGGTAAGTAGTTAGTACAGTGATCTGGGTATCACCCTAAAGATATTTCTTCGTCGACGCCGTGTGGTTCCCGGGCAAGAATATGACCACTGCATATCCAGGCATAGGGGTAAAATTTCCCCGAATTCATATTAATTTTGTCATTTTTGTTCATTATTTTCATCATGAAACCTATATTGTTTCAGGTGCTACTTCAGTGGTGGCAGTGATCGTGGCTCCAGCGAAAAATGGAGTGTTTACTAGAGAATTTGCAGCAACTCTGCAATTCTGCAGGTAAGAAGGTTCTAGGCACATTCTGCACATTTTTATCTAGATGTTAATGAAGAGTGAGCCGGAGTCGAATGTTCATTCCTGTTGGCGCAATATAACATGTTTGTGTGGGTGCGCCGTAAAACCCCAATTCAAATCAATTCATCTTCGTCGATTCTTTTTTCAGTAACACAAAAATGGTTCGTGCAAATGCATATACTACTATTTTTACATTTCATATGCAGAAGTCTTCATTGTGTTGTATATGGGTGGGGTAATTCAGGTGTAAAAATCCTTAAAATATGCATAAATCGTAATTAAAAAGTATTAAAATAGACAACTTTTTGGATTTTGCGTTGCAATATGCAATGTTTAATTCATGTATTTATGTGTAATACATAATCAAAATGTGTACTCATAATAAGAATTGCCATGACTCATACACCTAAAAAAAACTTTTGTTAAAAAAAAACACGTTAAACCGAACATTTCCTTTATCTAGAATCCTTTGGACTATGTGTCGTCTGTGCAATATATGTATATATCAGAACATGTTAATACTATTTATGTTGCAGTTACTTTGAGGAAGGCTTATACTTCCAGTTTGGCATTTGTCTCAACTTATCAGGCTTACTGAACACATATGTGCAATGCCATGAACATTGCTTAGTACTTAATTTCATCAATATATCATAACAATCCCTTATTCATATTATAATATTATTTAAATCATGTAGAAAGGTTGTAAATTACTGATTCTTACAAGTTTACACATATATTGTAAAAAATATTAACTAAACTAAATGCATAAAAATGTGTCAATAGTGGCTGGGGTAAATTGACTTCTAATTTGAAGCAAAATAGAGATTTTAAACTGAATTCAGTGCTAAAAACGAGCTTATTTACGCTTTATGTAACTCAATGAATTGTAAACTTAAGTGCATCTTATAAAAGTACATCAATAATTATTCACACAAGCATAACATTCAAAAATGAACATCAAAAACTTATATGAAAGCGCTACAATGATAACCTATTGATGTTCGAATTTTTTTATATAAGCTACCTGTTCCAGATTGCTTTCATGGAAAAATGTAATCTATATCCATTGCTCTTTTCAAAAAGTGATGGTAGAATTTGTCCTTTGAGTTGGTAACAATATCGAAAATGTTGGGTCCTGGCTCAAGGCCTAACAGTACAGTGATACGATTGATGATCAAAAGCGTTGAAAAACAGGCACACACAGAATAATATAGTTATCCCTTTAAATATAGTTATCCATTTTATAGTAATATCCATCATTTAGAAGTAACATATTAATTTAGGAATAGTTGTAAGTTATATAGTTATGAGACAAGTTTATTTATTTATACTTTCTTCATCTTTCGCAGCACAAACATAATAGTATAGTTTTGCCTTTAAATATACTTATCCTTTTTATTGTAATGTCCCACGTTTAGTAGTAACATATTCATTTAGGAATAGTTATAAGTTATATAGTTATAAAACAAGTTTATTCATTTATACTGTCTTCATCTTTCGCAGTGCTACATACTGGTAACATATTGTTTTGAAAATGAAAGATACAAAAAGAAAATGTATCGCATTAATCCTATACAGGAAGTGATTTGATGGAATTATTAATTTCTTAATTTTAATATAGAAAAAAAATTACAACATCTTCATTTAATACAAACCGCATTAATCCTATACAGGGAGTGATTCGATGGAATTATTAATTTCTATATAGAAAAAACGCTTACAACATCAATATATTCTAAACAAACCTTCCGTTACAGTAATTGTTTATAATAACGCTCTTTGATAAGTATGTATGATATGAGTGTTCCAAAACTCAAATATATATATATGAGTGCTGCGCAGAGGGAATTACTAATATTGTGTATTAAAGGCGTACAACTATTTTCGTCATTGTCATTATTAGTTCGTCAGGAACATATAAATGCAATGTCTCTTTTTACAACCAAAGTCACGTTGAATGAGTGCCATCTTGCTGAAGACGTTATTCTTATGTAAAGATAGAGCATGAGAATAAATACAGTATATTAAAATCTCATATATAATCATGATCCAGATGTTAAATTACATAAAGTATATGTATTTCCAAGCTATGTTTAAAAACTCGCTTTTCTATCTACAGTTTGGCATGAAAGAATACGTGATTGTAAATCTACCTAGTAACCAGTACTGCGTGGATGAGCCGTTAAGCACTGTATTTGCGAAACGCGTACCATGTACGTAAATTACTTTAGCATCGCAGTAATGATTTTCGATTTTTATTTGTTTTGATTTTATATTTCATTGTGTTGTAATTTTAATAAAAACTACTGGTATCTATGAACAACACGGCATATATGACTATTGCTTTTACAATTTTTGTTAGAACCGTGTACTATGGGGAAAATGCCATGCGTTTGTTTTCAAAAAAAAAATAGCATACGTGGGATGTCTGCTCACTAGTATTAAATGAACAACTGTCTTTTTTATTGTAACATTTCAGTCTGTTGAACGACGAGTCACCGTCGGAACTCGCGTTTCATCATGATGAATGGAGTGATAACGAAATCAATCAAACGTGATTTTTGGAGATATGCACACTATTCGTGATTAACTTACACATATGATACAATTGAAATATCAAACATGTATCACATACTTCCCTATAAATACGTCGTTTTTGAATATTCGATACGACATAGACCTAGCTAGTCATATCCATCAGGATTTCGTTGCCGGGCAATAAAGCGTTAAAAATGTTCATATCAATTTGGAATTCCCGATTCTATTTATTCGGCTAACGACGGAAAAACGAACCGTATGACGGAAATAACCGAATGTTCTTTATAATTATTTCAGCGGAGTGATACGGAAATTACCGATTAATTACGATTGTATACGATCGTTTGTCGTCTGTTTGTCATCTGTTTGTCATCCTGTTATTTGCGATACATCTACATGTGTACGTTGAGCTGTCATATTTGACCATAACTCTACGGAAAGAACTTGGCTAGTAATGCAAAAAAGATGAAATAAAATAGATGATAGATAGATAAAAGTAAAAGAAAGAAAGAAATAAGGCATAACATAGGGACCATAAAGATAGTTTAACAACTTTATAATACACTCAATTATATAGAACCATCCGGGGATAAAATAAACACTTTAGACCATTCAAAGTCAATGGCATTCATTTTAAATCAAATTTCGGAAAAAAATGTCGTTTAGATTTACACAAGTTTACGCGACAGACGTGCATGAACACATTAAAATGGGATTACATCTATTAATAATATTTTTGTATTCTCCCTGGAAAGAAACGTAGTAAATTAGTTGAATTTGACAGTTCAACAAAGTCATTACTGAAGTATATGATAAATAGAATAAAACATGTCTATTTTCATATCACACCCTATATCAGGCCCTCCACACGTATTAGCCCTCGAGCTAAAGCTCTAGGGTTGATATGGCGTTTCAGGCCTGATATAGGGTGTGATTTAAAATACCCATTTATTATTCTCTATGTTTTCTTCTGCCGCGAATACCACCACCTTAGAAAATCGTTGAATAGAACTTATCATAGACCGAGGTTACATTATTGCTAAATCTACAAAACTTCTTGTGTTTAATATTTTAAATGCAAATCTCTCGCTACCAAAGATTTTCTTCTTCTCGACGTGTCGGTTTAATCTACATATCTCTAAATTTTTAATCTACATATCTCAAATGCTTTAAATTAATTTTTATTATCACATATAAGAAATGTGGGTGGTTGGAAAAAACAGAAATGAGTGAAAATTAGAGATTTGTGTTGCTTTTTAACAAATTATCTAACCTATGCTGAACGAGTTAGGATAATTAAAATGGAAAAAAATGTCGTTAAAGTTAAAGATTGGCAATATGAAACAATATGTCCATACTCTGTGGAAAATGTTATAGTTAGACGTGTACCATGTATTCCTTAAATTATAATTATTTATTAATGGATATTATTAAGGAAACATTAGTGATCTTATGATTCAGTGTAAAGTTAACAGCAGCAATGAATATGTGTAAAAGACAAGGACATTAGCAAAATAAGTTTTGATAGAATACATGTATTGTATGCTTAGAAGTAAAATAGTGGATTTTAGCAATGAAATAAAAGTTGTATTTCATATGTGTGAAATATAGAGTTTTATTTTTTCACTGCCGGAACTACTTTATTTTCAATATCAAAAACATTTTTTTTTATTTGTTTAAAAAAAAACTTGTTTAGTATATATCATTCGACTGTAAATGGTCCAACTAAGAAAATTAGCTATAGCTTTTAAAACTGGTCAAGTATTTCAGAATTGTTGTCATTTATAGTGAAACATGTCAGTTGATCACTACATTTTTCGAAAGTTGCTATCAGTATGGGGAATTAAAAACAGCAATTTTATCATACTATGCCAATAACGTCGTCATTTTTTTAAAAAAAATTCTACATACTGCAGTACACTTTGATTATAAAGCATAAGATAAAAAGAAAATGTGTTGTTTGGTCGTGAATAACAGATTTTATTTCATCTCGAAGTGATCAAACTTCAGTATTTTCACTCATGCTTCGCATTCGTGAAAAAATAAAGTTTTTACACTTCTCGATGAAACAAAATCTGTTATTCACTCCAAAACAACAAATATCCTCTATATATTAATTATGTAAAGATATACATGAACGAATGAACGAACGAACGAACGTATGTAAGAACGAAGGAATGAACAATCAAACAATAAAACAAAAATGAATGAATGTATGAATGAATGAATGAATCAATCAATCAATAAATAAACGATGGAATGAATAAATAAATAAATAAATAAACAAATAAATGAGTGAGTGAGTGAACGAGCGAGCGAGTGTGTGTGTGAGTGAGTGAAAGTGTAGGTGAGTAAATGAGTGAGTGAGTGAATGAGTGAATGAGTGAATGAGTGAGTGAATGAGTGAAAGAACGAATAGCGAACCAATAAGCGAACGTACAAACGAGAGAACGAACGATCCAACAAAAAACAAACAAACAAACGAATAAATGAATGAATGAATGAACGAACGAACGAACGAACGAACGAACGAACGAACGAACGAACGAAAACGAACGAACGAACGAACGAACGAACATCGAACGAACGGACGAATAGCGAACGAACGAACGAATAAATAAATAAATAGAACACATTTCAAAATTGTATGTTTCTATAAAACACATTTGACTCCTGGAGATAGATCAAATATGACCTCAGGTTCATGATTTAACACGCTATATATAAAACCCTTGTGTCATGTGTTTTTAAAGAAGAGTGTTTGTAAGGACTCTTTTCATATATAATTATATAATTATAGGAAACATCTGAAATCTCTATACCCGAGACTTTGTTTGAACACGCTTGATGGTCCAGTACCTAGGAATCATCAGTTCTTGAGAAAACTAAAGATGTTTTAAGATATAAACTATTTTTAGTAATGGCGGCCATCTTGGATGTCGCACTGAGCTGCTTTTAAAAAGAAATTGAAAAACAATAATAACAGGATCAACCTTGCGAAGTTTGGTCAAAAACGGCAATACTGTTTCTGATAAAAGGCCGTTTAAAGTAAAAAAGAAAAGAAAAAAAGAAACAACTACCTCCCCTTGCAAGACAAATGGTGGAGAGATGGATGATGAGCTGACGGACGGACGGACGCCCAACGGAGAGTGATCACTGTATACTAGTTCATCTCTGAGGCTTTCTCTAAGCATTTGGCTCATGTGTGATAATACGCGAAAGGTGATTTATAAATAAACAAGAAATAAGAAATTAAATGTTTTTCATTTGTTTTTCATTTAAATCTTGTGAAACAGAGTCATGGCCGGTGACCTGAATCATCCAAAATCAGGACGGACTAAACACGGGTACCACGATAAAGGCAAGTAAATACCGTTTCGAATGATACATGTCTCTATGATACTTTCAAAATGTAGAATTCGACTCAAAATTAGTTGATTGGAGAACGCCGTATCTTTACAACTGAACAAATATATTACCACAATGTAAATGTTTTTTGTTGTATACGTGCAATATTTCATAGAGTAACACTGTAGTGTTTACATTGTCATGTATGCATATATGTATGCATGTATATGTATGTTTGCGTGCGTGCGTGCGTGCGTGCGTGTGTGTGTGCGTGCGTGCGTGTTCGTGCGTGCGAATGAATATGTGCATGTAAAAGACAAAAAAATCATGCTTGTTTTGAGTTTACTGATAATTCTATATGTACTAGTCATACGCCGTATAATTACAGTTTAAACGTAATATATTTTCGCTATACATGTATTTATATCAACTGTTTAATGAATGTTCTATTTAAAGTGACGTGTATGCCCAATGCGGCCGGGTGGTGTTGTAATATAACTTTAATTTGAAAACCTGTTTGTACATAATACAATGTCACTATGATAAAATATTCTTATCTTATCTTATTTTATCTTATCTTATCTTATCTTGTCTTATCTTATATTTTTTCTTATATTATTGTCAACCGATAATATGGACATTTGCTGGAATTTAGACAACGATAAATGTGTAGTTAGATATCTTTGGATTATCTCAGTGAAAAACAATCAATAGTTTGAATGCTGTTGTTTATATATATATATACAAAACCGAGTTTCATACAATGTCAAATCCTAGGTCACTTTACATACACATGGACTACTTGATTGTTGTTACAGATGAAGTGCTTTTCCAACACTCGCTATACGTTATTCGGTTCTATTTACTTTTACTCGAGATAGAGATCGAATAAACTCGATATGTAATTCCCATTAACATATGATAGTAAAGTGTTAGTATACAGTAAACTGTCTAAAATGGATTGTATTGGCTTCGAGTCCAGTACAGTCCAACACATGCATGCATGCAGAGAGAGAGAGAGAGAGAGAGAGAGAGAGAGAGAGAGAGAGAGAGAGAGAGAGAGAGATTAACACATTACATTTCAATGCAGCTGAAATAATTATATATAGAGGATCTTTCATGAGTGCTAATTCATTATTAAATTTATTAAACGAGTTGGAAAACTGATATAATGCGAGGCTCTTGCCGAGCATTATATCATTTTTGCTAACGAGTTTAATAAATTCAATGATGAATGAGAACGAATGTTAGATTCTATTTATCACATAACTAATAAGTCACATTACGTCAGAAAACGTACATTAATTAGCGTGACGTCCATGACGTCATTAACATCATGTTATACCGCTAGTGGAATATCAAAAATACTGAATGGTGTTATTACACTCCCACACCGCATGTTATGTGATAAATATATATATATATACATGTATATATATAGCAATTGGCGGGGAAACGGGGTGTTGATTCAAAACGTGTTATGTGGTGCAATATTTAAACCAAATTATGTGACATATATACTATATGTATATATAACACACCATATCTCCATCACCTAAGTATAACGCCTCATATCCGCAAACCGAGTGTAACCAAAAGCGGTCATGAATATGACCAGTTATAATTATTTTGCTTTGGTATCTCTCAGATACATGCAGCTTTTTTTTTATGATATATTAATGTCTATTTAACATGGTAGCAGTCTTAGAGGTAAGATATACAGGCGATTTTCAGATGAGCTCTGTCAAACAATTGCTTTTCCGCGAGGATCTTCGACGCCAACAAGTCGCATGTTCGTATTAATATTCAGTTAATATTATAGCTAATGTTTTCAATTTTGATAATATGATTGGGAACAATTTGCTAAAAGTAAAACCTTCCGCGGTCATAGTATTGTTTTATTTGGGTCAAATACGTAGATTATCCTAAATGCTGGTTGTACTGGTGTTTTACGTCATTTTCAACAGATATACGGTTATATATGTCGGTCGATTTTGACATGATTCCTAGATGGCCCCAATTTCTTCTTTTAAAATAAAAGAGGCATTAATATTGGATTGCGCATAATAAATTTCAGTCGCTGACATACATGATTTGACAGAATGATAAAATGCATGTATTTATACTTACTTTTCCCAGAAAGTCGCAAGAAATTGTTTGCTAAAGTAAAATATAGTTTATGACAGAAAAGAACTTTCTATACACTCTATATCGAGGTCGACGATTTTTACATACGAGCCATTTGGAAGTATGATAAAACAACATCCATTCTGAATCGGGCATACTGGATTCATCTAAGTACATGTATAAACAAATAAATAAAACCAAATACTGTACTTTCCCTCTTAAATATAAAACCATTTAGATTGTGGTTAGGATCATGATGCGTATCTCCAGTACATAACCTACGCATAGAACTCCTTTGGTCATGTGGAAGCTCTATGCGTATACTTATGATTCGTATGGAGCTCTCGCGAATTGAGCTCCAAATTGGAGCTTGTAGCAACGCTAAATGTCAAAATGTCGCTAAACGTAAAAACTGAGTTTAAATGTAAATGCAAAGGTCTTTATATGTAAAAACGTGAGCGTCGCTAAATGAAATAAAAAATGAGCTAAATGTAAACACATTTTTTGTTTCTAAGTGTAAAAGGAAAAAGCGACATATTTAAAAATGTGTGTAGAACAGTAATGTATGTATTGGAAGATGTGCATATTTAAATACTTTAATACGTTTAATACGGTATACGATGAAACAAGTCTGTTGTATGTACACGATGATTCAATCATAATAGACACTATTCGGTTAAAACAGATTAGTGGTTTCGTTATTGATGTAGTTGCGTCTCAATAGGACAATTATTGTGTGGTTAAATGGGTTTTGTGTTGTTTACATAATTGAGACCCTAGGCTTTATATAGTTTCCACTGATAATAATTCATTCATTCATTCATTCATTCATTCATTCATTCATTCATTCATTCATTCATTCATTCATTCATTCCATTCATTTATTCATTTATTCATTCATTCATTGACTAGTATAAGTTCGATAGCCATTGGCATTCAATAATCACATGACTAACTTGAGATACACAACGATGTGACATATATAGCGTGACTTGGTTAGAATGTGTAACAAGAGCAATACATAGAATAGTAGTAGTAGTAGTAGTAGCAGCAGTGGCAGTAGTATTAGTATTAGCAACAGCAACTGCAGTAGTAGTAGTAGTTAGTAATAGTAGTAGAAGTACTAGTAGTAGCAATATCAGTATCAGTAGTAGCTATGGTTACAATAGCTCAAATGGCCTTTTTTTACCATAAATGTAAAAACGTAGCTAAATGTAAAAACGTTTATCGCTAAATGTAAACAGGGTGGATTGAGATCTCGAAAAATGTACAATGTTGTAAACACACAAAATGACATGTGATACTATACTATCAAAATATGGTTATAACGTTTTTGTTTCTTTTTTACATATGTCGCTTTTACCTTTTAAGGTGGAATCACACTTTTGATTTTTTTATATATATGACATTTATACCAAATTAAAATGTAACCTTTTCTGAATGTGGAACTGAATTATTTGTTTTGATAATCAGTAAGGCGTTTAAGATATGTCGTCGTAATTAATGCACGGTTCGTCACTTTTGACGCCGTTTTCAGACACCCATTTTTGCAGAAAGTTTGCATGTTGATTGTTCTACGAAATTTTGAGAAAATATTATATATTGTTAAAGCGATTGTCTGATATAAAAAAAATAGCGAACAGACGTCTGCATGCATTTTGCAGGTAAATGTGTACGACTTCCCTGAAATAGTTAGTAATGAAAAACAACAACACCAACAAAAACTACTACAACAACAAAAAAACACCCACCTTGGCATGGTTGTTTTTTCTTTGTACAGGTTATGCATTATTTTCTGAATAAAGAATAGATTTTATGTGGAGCTGCGAACAAATATATGAATTCAAAATCTATAAATAATATCGCTGAAAGTTTGCCGTAAATGAATTATTAAAAGTCAGGGCTGGTAACTGCGCATACGCCACCGGTGTTATGCTAAAAAAAGTTGAGCTTCCGGGGCTAGATCTGAGCGCCCGAAATTGACAAACTCAAAGTTAGTTGTCTTGTTGTTTCCTCAACATTTCATTATGCAACTTTGTTACTGTAACAATACACTTTCTGAAATCTGAAAAATACTGAGTTTTCCCTAAACTCCCGATGAAGCGGAAACGTTCAAAACAAAAGTTGGTAAACATGACTTTCTTTCCCTATATCCAATTTTCATCGTTTATGATGAATAGTGACACATTGTATGATGAAATGCATGCTTTACACTACTTTAATCGAGCATATATTGCGTATAGAGAGGAAATATGAACAACATTGCCTGATGGTGGTAGATGGTGCTAAAACTGCAGCTTCGGTGCACTATTTGAGCTAATGAAATATATATCTAAATTTGAGGATTCGAGCTAATGAAATATATATCTCTACGTCCTGCAACTCTCTCATTTAAGTATTATATGTAGATGTGCGCGTCTGTGTAGATTTAGTAAAATAGTAAAAGTATGACAGTAAGACAAACAGTCGTGATAAGTGATAAGTAAATGTGTTCACTTAAGTAAACTAAAGTATTTTTATTAGTCTCAGGGTAGTTGTAGTTGATTTGGCCTACCCCTTGATTAAAGTGGAGCATGTCGGAGAGCACAAGTACATCATTGTGTAATTTGAACTTCAGAACTAAACAGGCCTGCCAAAACATTTTAATACAAAATCCTCAGAATTTTAAAATTTAAGATTTAAAACGCGCGAAGAACATTTTAAATGGAAATTTGGAGCGCGCGACATGATTTCCACACTATTTTTTGAAAGTGTAAATTTAAATTATTTATGCAGTTAATACAAGTTGATGCATTGTTTGATAGTTATAGAAAATAATAAATTAGCAAAGTAATTCGATTAGAAAGACTTGGTTTAGTTTCTACCACAACTCTTGTTTTCTTTTATAAAAGTGCACTTACGTATACTTTCCTACACATATGCATACAAGTCAACTCTACACAAATTATAATCATCGTACACAGCAGCAGCTGTTATAGTGGTTCCTCATACAAGGAGTTGCTAGTTCGTCGCACTTGCTATTTCAGTTAAGTTGACCAATTAAAGAAATCACAGATATTGCTGCATTACGCATGTCGTTATGCCACTGAAGGAACTAATTATGTCCTTAGTTGTTAATTGTATATTCAGTCAGTGCATTACGCGGATGACCCCCACTGATTCTACACGTGTATATATTACTCTGACTAGGGAGCGTAACAGGACCAATTCGGACAATAGCTGATATACTGGGAGAGTATAGCTGTTAAATCATGAACATTTCGTTTTTGTTGGAAAATCCGGAGATTGTACACTTAAGTCCGGAGATCCGGAGAGCGACTGAAAAATCCGGAGAATCTGGATTTTATCCGAAGATTTGGCAGGCCTGACTAAACCATGGATAATTGTTTAAAAAACTGCTCACTTTAGCTTAGCCCATCCCCGAAAGGTGCTCACTTTAGCATAGCACCGGTGGTGTATGATTTGCACGTTTACCAGTCGTGAACATGGCTGCGGCAAGGGGCCACAATCTAGATAATGGTTTTTAATAAAACAAAAACGTCCAGATTTTCTTGTTTACAGCAGCATATTGATAAGAAACAGGATTGAAATGGCAATAGAGACGATAACTTTAATATAGTTGGTCGACTGATTATTGATTTAACAGTTTTTGACCAACAGTTGGATTATGGATGTAATACATGCAGCGCGACTTTAAGATTTGAAAACGTGTTCCAAGAAACAAAACACGTGATGATATGATGTGTCTCTGCATTAATGGATTTTCGATTCTGCAATAATTGTTTTACAGAGTTATGGACATTTGTTTTAATTAGAATTTCTTTCACATTAAGAAATTAACATATATTTTACACATTTATTATTCTTGATTTTGCCCATCATCGGCCAGAGCAAAAAAGCGGGGGTATTCATCACCTTCAGTGATAGTTCTAGTTACTGCATGTTGCTGCATGGGTTTGGTTCCACATCTCATGTGAAATTATATGAAATTTAAAATGAAAATAAATTAAATGTGAAACTAAAATCATGAAGCTCGGTCTTATGTAAATTCTCAACTGGCAACTCACAGATGGTCAGCCAATATTTTCAGAATATTTTATGGCTATCAATTACTCCTGGTAATCAACAAGCTAGTGCTAATAATCTGCCAATGCAGCAAGCGTGATACCTCGTTTAATCATTCTAGTAGCATGCTAATGAAGGATTCGTTTTTCCCTGGGCAAATACAAAGTGCCGGCAGTATTCGTATTTTGTTTATTGCCAGCCCTTGTAGCATGAAGCGTCATGGACGGAGCTGCAAAGTGTTGTAACAAGTCAAGCGGAAACAGTCTTCGTAATGGTAAGTATTGTTATGTAATACAATTTATCTATTTATCGTATTTCTGTTTTGTAAGATAAATTCATAATAATGACATTTTACAAAACGCAACCTAAGTCGATAAAACATAGTCATACAATCGAATAACGTTTCTGTCTGACGAGTGTTGAATAGTTAGACATTTGTATATACTTGTAAACTTTTAATATTTTCAGTTACACGGAAGGTCCAGGCTCTTAACGTTGACGCAGTGGAACACAGTTTACATGGAGAATGTTGTTAGAGGGATTGTATTTCAGAAGTGTTCAACTCTTAGCTTGTCTTAAGATGGTCTTTCCCAGGGATTGAATAAACGACTCAAACTTCTGCAACTTTATCGGGACACACTCTCAGGTGGGAATCACATTATTGAAGGGCGCATTATTTGCAAGTGAGTGTGTTTCATTATATGTTTACCTTTAACGATGTCTGCTTTTACATTTAGGCACGATTTTAATGGTCAGGAACGTGTTTATATTAAGTGTTAAAACAGCATGAAGTGGCGACTGCTTCAAACGAACGTGTTGTTTAAACTGAGTTATTATCAATATGTATTTGAGTTCTGTAGGAGAACGCATACGGAATCACTTAATGAACATTAATTAATAAACATTAATTAATTAACGAAAGATGAATATTATGATATATTGTCAGCAAATGTGTTACAGAATTGCGTGTTATGGTACGATAAATGAACTGCAAACGTTTGCGCCACCTTAACTTAGGATAATGTATATATTGTAAAATCGGAATACTAACAATAAGGAAACATGATATATTTTAGAGAAATTTGATATACAATTACAAAATAATACATTTATGCATTCGTTTGGTATTAACATAACGAGAATATTTTTTAATTGTAAAACTCTGAAAATTGTGGCGCGCACATTTTGGCGCGTACCTCTGGTTGGGTAAAACTAGAATGTAATTCTCAAAGGGATAACATCTAATTAAGCGAGCAACATAAGGACTGGTCGAACTTCAGTTTAAAAGCTTTGATAATGACTAATAGGTCGGTATGTAATTGCCCTGACTGAAATATAGAACTACAAAGCGTTTTCATTGGCGCACATCTCCTTAAATTTCTTTGATAAGTTTGCATGGTAGTGGTACATACTGAAACTCACAGTCGCACAATGAAAATACTTGTCTTCATTTCAACTTTAACTTAAAGGGTCATACGGCAATCTTGAAGCTTTTATTATCCGCTCGGATTATGAATCCAGTAACAGTTTGACTTTAAAGGAGCCCTTTAATACCCTTATATTTCTCACGGTTAAAATCACAGTCGAAACACGTTATTATTACGTTTCCATATATCACTCGGCACACCTTTACGGAAATCAACGGGAAAAAAATCCGGAATATTACGAGTTTACTCGAAGTCCAACTTCGGCGATGACGTCACACAGATGCCCAGATACAATCAACAATTACGATGTTTCAGTTTCTGAGAGTGTACTTTTTTTTTCAAGCTGATTAAAATTATTAAATCATTTTTTTTTTTTTCAATAAATGCTTATCTGATCTGATCATGATTTACATGATCAGATTATTGCTTGCTAATTCCACTAATGTCCTATAAATCTATTATTTTTTTTAATAATTATAGTACATGAACCTCTAGGCCAAATTTTTTGAAACAGCCAGAACAAAGTCATTTTATGACACTGTGTATTCCGTAACAAGTGAAAGAAGGGTTTTATGATCCTATCCATATCCTGTTATCACCTTTCTGTAACACAGTCAGTTAGTTTTATGACCCTGCATATTCAAGATTGAGTGGCAAGTAAGGCTTTTATGGCATTTATGGTATTTCGCGATACTTAGCCAATTTTACCCAGCTTATATGGCATCAGTTGTATTACCATGTGTATTTCACCATCAGTGGTAGTGAATTCAGTGCTGTATGGAACAAAGCATAATTAGGCCAATATAACTTTATAAAGCTCTTATTTATAAATATCTACACCAAAAAAGAGGTTATAACATTAGAAAAATGAATGGCGGTGGGAATATAAACCTTATAATTAGACATAATATTATAATACCTAATACAATTATATATGTGGCTCATTACCTGCTCAAACAAATAGGGTAGATAAGTAAGGAGAATTATCTTTTTCTTCACTCACAGTTTTTTTTGGCTATTTTTATAGCCGAAAATCGGTCATATTCCCAATGCCAAAACATATCTTTTTTTCCCAATGAAGAGGAAATAATTCCCAATTTAAAAAAATAAATATATATATATCTTTTTTTTTTAAAAGTGCCAATCCAATGAATGGGGTTCAAAAGCTTAAATAAATGCTTCTGTTTATCTTGGTGTACAAAATACAGTATTAAAGATATAATTATGAAAGGAATGCTTTACTTTATATTTTTCCGAATTTTATTAAAAATCGCGCTAAAATTCCCAATTTTATGAAAAATCGCGTTAAAATCGCGTTAAAATTCCCAATTCCAGGGTCATGTTCCCAAAATCATGAAAAAAAGCCCCGACTCATTATTTTGTAACCTGATAAACAAACTTCAAACATGTATTTGTTGATATCATCATATATTACAGGATACAGAAATTAGATTTGGCATACAATGTTTGAGGTCAGCCCTTCCAAACGGGGTTTGTCAGAAACCGGAACATAATTTTACTGGGCCAGTTTTTTTATATAAATAATTAAAAAAAATAAAATATTGGGGTAAATATGTGAGGTCTTATTAAAATACCTGAAAAAAGGTAACACACATGCTTTGAATTAGCAATACCTGTAGCCCGATTGATAAAAATAGAGTGTTCTGGAGAAGAACTTGGACAGAACATGGAATGGTGATACTTATATAACTCTTACCCTTAGACCTTCGAATGACAATAATGCGATCAATGTGTACATTTGTCTAATTCCCACTGTGTATGCCTGCCGCCACCTCAGTGGGGTAAAACGTTGATAGGCGCATAATAAGTGATATGTTAATAAACACAAACAACAAAGACAAACTATGAAAGTATGCAATCAGTTAGTCTCATTTATTTGACATCTGGGTTTGTTACAAAAGGACGTTTACATTATGCACCATGTGACTTGCGTTTGACCAAAAAACGTGTGGACAATTTCAGACCGTGTGTAAACGTTTCTTGTAAGACGTCACTACACTGACACCTATATTTTGCCGTTCAAACAGTGCATAGTACCTGGATAATAGATTTAAACTAATGTATTTCATATCATTTTTTTTTTATTATTAACATTTTAGTGTGAAATGGATAACAAATGATCATTTTAGGTAAGTTGTACATTTATAAAATCAGTGTATCAGTTTATGTCTAGGGCAGAGAATCTCTACGGAAAATCCACACATTAAAAAGTCAAACGCGTATACACGTCGGAGGACGGTTCATTAAAAAAATCCTCTTGCCGTTCGTAGACATGTTTTTAGGTCAGAGAAAACGTAAAGCCACGGCTTCATGTTATAGGAGGGGGCTGGCGTGGCGCAGTCGGTAGAGCGGCGGATTTGTAACCGGAGGCCCCGGGTTCAATCCTCCGTGGTGCCACTGTATTCCGTCGGTGTGTTCGTGGGCACTTTTTCTTAGCCTCGTCCGTCGGATGGGGACGTAAACCGGGCGGTCCCGTGTATCGGTCTATCCTCCGAGCACGTTAAAGAACCATAGGAATCTATTCGATAATAAGAGTAGGGCAGGTTCCCGGATTCCTATGTATCCTTCCCCTCTCTCTGGGGCGGCTCTAAATAACCTGTACTGTGTTGATGAGCCGTTAAACAACATTCAATTCAATTCAAGTTAAAGGAGAGCAAATCCCTGAACTTCTGTGATGCAACAAGCTTTTCTCAGAAATGAGTCTGCAGTCAATAAACAATTTCATCCCTATGTATTTCATACTTTCAGTGACAGTTGCCTTTAATACTTCAAGAAAGTATGATCTAAGTTATCTCAATAAAATATTGAGAACCTGTCTGTGTTGTCAATCTGCCAGATATGGCGCGGTACTTTGTGTAAACCGGAGGCGAATACGGATATTGTATCGGTCAACAGGTGATTTTTTAACTGGCGATAAAAAGCACGGAAAGCGATATATCACCAAAAAATGAGTTGCAATGTGTTTATATAATAGTGTTCAGTAATAAATATAAACAAGAAACAAGAGGTATAAAAGGGCTCCTTTAAAGGAGCCCTTTAATACCCTTATAACTTATATTTATTTGATAGATCTATTTGTATAAAAACTATTGATATATTACTCACGGTTAAAATCACAGTCGAAACACGTTATTATTACGTTTCCATATATCACTCGGCACACCTTTACGGAAATCAACGGGAAAAAATCCGGAATATTACGAGTTTACACGAAGTCTAACTTCGGCGATGACGTCACAGAGATGCCCAGATACAATCAACAATTACAATGTTTCAGTTTCTGAGAGTGTACTTTTTTTTTCAAGCTGATTAAAATTATTAAATCTATTTTTTTTTTTCAATAAATGCTTATCTGATCTGATCATGATTTACATGATCAGATTATTGCTTGCTAATTCCACTAATGTCCTATAAATCTATTATTTTTTTTAATAATTATAGTACAAGAACCTCTAGGCCAAATTGTTTGAAACAGCCAGAACAAAGTCATTTTATGACACTGTGTATTCCGTAACAAGTGAAAGAAGGGTTTTATGATCCTATCCATATCCTGTTATCACCTTTCTGTAACACAGTCAGTTAGTTTTATGACCCTGCATATTCAAGATTGAGTGGCAAGTAAGGTTTTTATGGCATTTATGGTATTTCGCAGTACTTAGCCAATTTTACCCAGCTTATATGGCATCAGTTGTATTACCATGTGTATTTCACCATCAGTGGTAGTGAATTCAGTGCTGTATGGAACAAAGCATAATTAGGCCAATATAACTTTATAAAGCTCTTATTTATAAATATCTACACCAAAAAAGAGGTTATAACATTAGAAAAATGAATGGCGGTGGGAATATAAACCTTATAATTAGACATAATATTATAATACCTAATACAATTATATATGTGGCTCATTACCTGCTCAAACAAATAGGGTAGATAAGTAAGGAGAATTATCTTTTTCTTCACTCACAGTTTTTTTGGCTATTTTTATAGCCGAAAATCGGTCATATTCCCAATGCCAAAACATATATTTTTTTCCCAATGAAGAGGAAATAATTCCCAATTTAAAAAAAATATATATATATATCTTCTTTTTTTTTAAGAGTGCCAATCCAATGAATGGGGTTCAAAAGCTTAAATAAATGCTTCTGTTTATCTTAGTGTACAAAATACAGTATTAAAGATATAATTATGAAAGGAATGCTTTACTTTATATTTTTCCGAATTTTATTAAAAATCGCGCTAAAATTCCCAATTTTATGAAAAATCGCGTTAAAATCGCGTTAAAATTCCCAATTCCAGGGTCATGTTCCCAAAATCATGAAAAAAAGCCCCGACTCATTATTTTGTAACCTGAAAAAAAAAATTCAAACATGTATTTGTTGATATCATCATATATTACAGGATACAGAAATTAGATTTGGCATACAATGTTTGAGGTCAGCCCTTCCAAACGGGGTCTGTCAGAAACCGGAACATAATTTTACTGGGCCAGTTTTTTTATATAAATAATTTAAAAAAATAAAATATTGGGGTAAATATGTGGGAGTCTTATTAAAATGCCTGAAAAAAGGTAACACACATGCTTTGAATTAGCAATACCTGTAGCCCGATTGATAAAAATAGAGTGTTCTGGAGAAGAACTTGGACAGAACATGGAATGGTGATACTTATATAACTCTTACCCTTAGACCTTCGAATGACAATTATGCGATCAATGTGTACATTTGTCTAATTCCTACTGTGTATGCCTGCCGCCACCTCAGTGGGGTAAAACGTTGATAGGCGCATAATAAGTGATATGTTAATAAACACAAACAACAAAGACAAACTATGAAAGTATGCAATCAGTTAGTCTCATTTATTTGACATCTGGGTTTGTTACAAAAGGACGTTTACATTATGCACCATGTGACTTGCGTTTGACCAAAAAACGTGTGGACAATTTCAGACCGTGTGTCAACGTTTCTTGTAAGACGTCACTACACTGACACCTATATTTTGCCGTTCAAACAGTGCATAGTACCTGGATAATAGATTTAAACTAATGTATTTCATATCATTTTTTTTTATTATTAACATTTTAGTGTGAAATGGATAACAAAAGATCATTTTAGGTAAGTTGTACATTTATAAAAATCAGTGTATCAGTTTATGTCTAGGGCAGAGAATCTCTACGGAAAATCCACACATTAAAAAGTCAAACGCGTATGCACGTCGGAGGACGGTTCATTAAAAAAATCCTCTTGCCGTTCGTAGACATGTTTTTAGGTCAGAGAAAACGTAAAGCCACGGCTTCATGTTATAGGAGGGGGCTGGCGTGGCGCAGTCGGTAGAGCGGCGGATTTGTAACCGGAGGCTCCGGGTTCAATCCTCCGTGGTGCCACTGCATTCCGTCGGTGTGTTCGTGGGCACTTTTCCTTAGCCTCGTCCGTCGGATGGGGAAGTAAACCGGGCGGTCCCGTGTATCGGTCTATCCTCCGAGCACGTTAAAGAACCATAGGAATCTATTCGATAATAAGAGTAGGGCAGGTTCCCGGATTCCTATGTATCATTCCCCTCTCTCTGGGGCGGCTCTAAATAACCTGTACTGTGTTGATGAGCCGTTAAACAACATTCAATTCAATTCAAGTTATAGGAGAGCAAATCCCTGAACTTCTGTGATGCAACAAGCTTTTCTCAGAAATGAGTCTGCAGTCAATAAACATTTTCATCCCTATGTATTTCATACTTTCAGTGACAGTTGCCTTTAATACTTCAAGAAAGTATGATCTAAGTTATCTCAATAAAATATTGAGAACCTGTCTGTGTTGTCAATATGCCAGATATGGCGCGGTACTTTGTGTGACGTCACACACCGGAAATCAGCGGAAATAAACCGGAGGCGAATACGGATATTGTATCGGTCAACAGGTGATTTTTTAACTGGCGATAAAAAGCACGGAAAGCGATATATCACCAAAAAATGAGTTGCAATGTGTTTATATAGTGTTCAGTAATAAATATAAACAAGAAACAAGAGGTATAAAAGGGCTCCTTTAAACCTGCTTGAATATATTTACATACAAATTTGAATATATTATTGGGAAATATAATCAATAGTTAGTAATATGCAAAATCATGTTACTTTAAACTTTGCTTATAATTAATACTAATGATTAATGAAATGATTAAATAAATGCAATCTATGTAGAAAAAACTAACTGGATGTCTCGAGTTTAACAAAAATCAAGATTACCGTGCGTCCTTTAACAATGGAGAATGTTCATACAAATTGCAATGAATAAAACAGGATTATTTGAAATAGTCAATAATAAATAAAGCATGTTAGAGCATTATGTTATAATTTATATTTTGTTCGAGCGCACCCAGTATGTAATAGATAGCACATGTTTTCATTGAGTTGGGTAATTTAAACATCTAGATGGGCGTAGCTAATGGAGGTGATTAAATTAACCAACGAGATGAAACCATACTCTAGTTGTTTTGTAGCATTTCCATTTCAGCTCTATTTCAGTTATTCTCACTGTTATTCTAACTGTTATTCTAACTGTTATTCTGACAGGTCTTATTTTCAATTAAACAATTTACACCTGTGCTATGACAAAGAGAATTTTCAGTGACCATGCTACAAATATATATAAACATGCTTTATTCAAGATAAATATGATTCCCTCACATTTTATTTTTGATTAATTTGATTCCTACACATTTTAGGAGAATTTGCATAAAAACATGAACGATGAATACATGAATGGTTATTGTTATTATTAGAACACAAACATCTACACATACAGAACTTACGATGTATGCATGTAATTGCCCAATTTTATTATTATTATTTTTGAGTATGATATATTATTGACTTACAAAATATACATAATATGTATAATATACATAACATAAGGTCTTGCGATTTCATACTCATACCCAATTGAAGCTGCATCAGCCAAGATAAATTACTGTTATAAAAGCATGGCAACATATCATGACTGAAATGTAAAATTTTGCTTTTATAAGAACATATAAGAACATATTTGGGACAAGTTAATATGAAAACATCCTTGCATTCTGGATTCTCGTATGCAAATAAATGTATCAGTCTCAATCCTCAATCACGTATAATAGGCATTGTATAAGGTTTTATGGGTAGAGCATAATTGCCTATAATTTAATAGCCATTAGGGTTTCTTTGACCGGTCAATAATAATTAAGTGGAACATTGGAACCATTTCCGCAAAATATGTGTACATTGCTCTTTGAAGCCTTTATCAAAGGAAGGTTGAACAAGAAATGAATTGAAGATTAATTTGGTAATCATCCTCGTTTTAAGATCATCAGATGACGCTATGCCTAAGCACTTTATTTATATATATATATGTGTAATACAATTTTGCTAATAATATTATTATTATTGCGCATAAATACCGAGAAAAAGTTTCCTAAGGAAATATATGCGTTTCTTTTAAATCCAGGTCAATATAAGTCGAAATCAATATGAAATTTTAAAGGGAGACACAATTTTCCTGCTTTATGCTCACCTAAGGTTATTTGAATGCGAAAATCTGTCCTTGCTGTTGTAATGTTTTATTTGTAAATTGTCGTAATATAAATTTAAACCTAAATTACTTTGTCAACTTTTTGATGCATTTGTTTGGTTCAGTCTTGGGATATGCATCGGACATATGGGGCTTTAGCAAGTCTAAAGAAATTGAAAGAATACACTTAAAATTGTGTAAGAAAATATTAAATGTTAAAGTAAGTACTTGCACATCTGTTGTTTACGGTGAACTGGGACGTTATCCTTTGTATATTTCACGATATGTTAAAATTGTTAAGTATTGGTTTTAAGTTGTTAGATACTGATAAATTAAATATTATATTGAAACATGTTTATGATATGGCCTATGGCGACTGTGTTAATGGCAACAAGAACTGGTTATCTAATGTAAACACATAAATGTATGAATATGTTTCAATTGGACTTGGGATAACCCCGATACAGTTATTTGTCAGTCATTTGTATTAGTATTCAAACAAAAAGAATCAGTTGCTTTTTACAAAACTGGTATACTGATAAACACAATTCCGGTGTCTTAGATGTGTATGACAATGTGAAAATTCATTTTTAATGTGTTTGTTACACCTATGATTTAATTAAACCTATGCGACAGTGACCGGGTTATTGCCATAGATATGATTATTTGGAAACGCATAAAGCAAACCAGGTTAATTGTGCCAAACGTCGGTGACCCTTGATTGTTCTGTTATGTGATTTAGTGAAACATATGATTTTCAGAAGAGCGTGTGTTTAGAAGAGACAATTTGCATATCAAATAAATAACTACCATAAAACACATGCATACAAATGCGTGTACATCCATATATATCCATTTATATAACAATGTTATATTTGGGTGTTTAAGAGGCTGGTTTGAAAAAAAGTGTCAACAAGTTTCAACATTCTCTCAATACATGATGACATTGAGTGAAACATCTACCGCCAAAAAAAGTCAAATCCATTTATGGCTTATAAAACTATAAAAGCTGTCGTGTATAAATAATAGCATGTTCAATTTCAATCAAGATTTGATTTAAAACAACGTGAACACAATTACAAAACAATGACTTATTGTTTAAATTGTTTTTAACAATGACTACACCCGTAAGTTTGTATTAATTTCATTTTTATATATTTTCAGGTGTATTCAGGAAAACGGAGACGAAATAACATTATACTATATGACAACGGTATCGAACCTACAGGAATCGAACCTACAGGAACAGAACAAGCAGTCGTCGGTCACATGATTGTTTACCACGAGGACTGCGCCGATACATTCGGAGAGGTTTTGGAGTCGGCTCCATCCGGGATCAGAATTAAATTGTATAGACGTAAAGCAGACAGTTTAATTGAAGTCAATACAAGGCACGGAATGGCAGTTGAGAAATTAATTCACAGAGATACGGTTCGAGAAGATTTGGCTTTATTTCTTCCGGAATAAAAAAAATATCCCTAAAAGAATTAAGTTGGCTATAAGTTTGTAATATAATTATACTTTCCGCAAGTACACTGAAGTAGTGCGAGTAAATTTAAGTTGCTGTGTTCAAAGCAATGCCGTGCAATACGGCTATACAATTAAGCTCTGCGCTCAGATGCTCTTAAGTGTTTTTTACAAAATTAGTTATCTAAAATGCTTTAGTAATAAAACTATAGCTGTTTTCACAATGTGTTATATTATGAAAGATCAAATATTAGTGTATTTGTAAAAGGTATTGTAAAAGTTGACGTATTTGTGTACGTAGCATAAGCATTTGACATTTTTTTTTTCCATAATTATAGTGTGTATAATTGTTATACGAAAATAGAATTACTCGTTAAAACCAAATCTTGCAGCACGATGAAATCGTAATGAAAACGTAAAATAGTGCATCGATTTGGAAGATATCATTCTGTAAAAAATAATGGTGTGAATGATGTATTATGTTTATACTGAATGATACTAAGGTCATCATACAAAATATGTCTGTTGTCCGATTGCGAACGGTTCCAAAAAGTCAGCCCTACTACAACATTTATTTTTACTAAAAAATGTATTGAATTGTTTAGTCGTATCCAATGGGATGCGCATCTTAAACAGTCCCTCATTGTAGACGATCCGCATTTTATACGGTACCTCATTGTCACAGAGACGCTCATTCGTTAAGGCTCTCATTATTTGCGAGATGCCGCTCAGTCATTTGCGGATGCCATCGGTTCTTTGTCTGAAAATAATCGAGTGTGGTCAGTTGTTCATCGCATTAGCAACTATCTGGCCAGAATGTTCACTTACATGTCACATGCCACTTAAGTAACAGGTGACTCCTTGAAAACTTTTTACGATTAGCTCATTCGATCAATCAAAAAACATGTTATATATTGTTGATGAAGTATTCTTAATTTCATTTTTCCTGCTTCGCATTTTTAGCAAACAAGTGCAGACATGTTTTAACTCACACACATTGCTCACGCTGATGGGGTCACTGTCGTACCGGGTACTACAGAAAGGCACCCGGGGTACATTTATGTATGCAGAAACGTACCCGAAAATCATCGAAATCCAGAAAGGCCCAAATATACATAAATATACCCGAGACAAAATCGCGAGAGTACAATGTCATAAAACGCGGCCGTAATTCGTTCTGTTTAGTTTAAACATATTTATTTTACATCGATTGCGAAACAAGTTATTGCAACTTAGATTAATCACTCTCGATGGCTTCCTGGGTAGAACCAGTACTAAGCAATGTGGATTAATTATCTTGCTCAAGGATAAATAACGTGGCCGCTGCGAGGATTGTACCCACGACCTCTCGACCTGGCGCTCTACCACTGGACCACGCACTCCACATTCGTTCTGTTACTTCACGTAAACGAAACTTTTATTGTTTACAAAGTTTAATCGATTCACTTTTTTAAAGTTCACCTTACATATTGAATGTATTTACGTATTTAATGGCGCCCAATTTATATTTTGAAAACCAATATTTGTGATATCCCTCTTTGATGATTCTTCCCTAAACAGATTATCAGAATATCCAATCCAAAATTGGCGCCCAAATGTGGGTGTGTGGGTTTTCCGGTTGGCTTTTCGGAAATATAAAGTACATGGATTCCTTCATTAAAATCGTCTTGAATGACGAGCTGCATATTTGTTTACTTTCTTGCGCGGGGTTTGATGATTTACAATATCTTGTTTGTCCGGGTACGTTTCTGTATATGCAGGGGCCGTTCTGGAATTCAAAGATTTTCGGGTACGTTTCTGTATACATAAATGTACTCCGGGTATTTTTTTTTAGTAGTATTCCGCACAGGTATTTCTTTAAAACAGACAGTTTTTCTTCTGATACTGCACAGGGTGAATTCTGATTATCGCGACATATATATAAGAGAGGTAAATGATATTTTCTAAATAAGTATTAATAATTTAAATATGAACATTACGCTACACAGATATATTGGAGTTTTAATAATGCAATATTCTAGATGCATGTATGTTAAAATGTAGTTTGTTTATATAACACAACAATTAGCACATGGCTTCGAAGAAACTTCTTCAAGCTTTTAGAGTAGTAAAATTGATTACATATCCATAGTCTGGAAACAATATAAAATATCATGTGTGTTTTTTAAAGTTAGAAATGTTTTAAATATTTATTTTTAAATTATTAAAAATAAAAATATAATTTAATCTTTTTCTTCATTTCACGAGGCATAACAGAAAATTGAGTCAAGGGTTTCTGACAGAAAGCTTTGTTTTAGTTTATTAAACAGAATTATATTAAATAGTATGGCAGTCAAATACCGTTTTTTGAAAACAATAGCATAAAGTCTTTTATACATATATGATATGCCGTTAAACCACAATCATATTGTGATAATTCATTCAATAAACGACGTTTCAGTTTGCTGAACATTTGTTTACATAAGTATTGGCTAACATTAATATTGATGGTTGACGTCAATTAAGCTTAAAATGCCATTTATACCCCCACGGGTATCGAGTCAGCCTTTTGATTCTGATATAGGAGTGAGGAATTTCTCTTCTTTTTTTTCAAAAATAATTTTTATTAGCAAACTGAATCGACACATGCAGTACAATTATTTATTGTTAGAGCGCTCTTGTCAATAACATATATATTATATTATTTATTACATTGATGCAACCATGATATATGTAACTGTGAAATAAAAAATATACTACGTGCAACATTGAAACAGTTATTACAAATAAGACCAAAGTAAATTGTCCCTTGTATTATAAACAAAGTAAATACTTATAACTATAATTTGAAATCAGGACGATTGCTTTTTACATTTTTACATCATAATTCAAATGGTGTTTCCAACATACAGAAACACGCCAAAACTACTATCAAGTGCACTAACGGTTGCATGACTCGAAAACAAAGGAGTTCGTAATTCGCATTAGAAATAGTTTCTGTTTCCCTACTTAAAGTGGTAGAGATACTTTTTATAAAACTGTTGTCATTGGTGTATAACCAAACACAAATCTAGGATCCTTGTAAATCATAAGCGATCTGTTTAGCTTGCAGTTGCAATGGCAAATACCGTTTGTTTAACAATATTATAGGCCTGTATTAGAATTATAACTTTGTTCAGTAATATAATGTCATCAAAAGAAAAAAAAGAAAAAAATATAATCTAAATGTCCATCGGATGATGCTCAAATCGAATGTTATAGGTAGTCAACTGCATAATATACCTACCATGTTCACAGCCCTTACAAAACAAAATCAACATTCGCTCTTTTAGTAAATATAAAATTCATGATTATGATAGCGTCAGCATAACCTGACACTCTTAGACTGCGTTCAATCAGTTCTGTTTCTTATTCTAAAGACAGTTGTTCAACAAAATATAAGCGGCTGAATTCAGCCAGTATCGTTCAACCAGTGATTGATGGTGGTCGTATCAAGTCAAAAACATGTACTACTGGCTCTTATCTCATACTTGTAGCTGTTTTTCTTTTTTATCGGCTGAATTCAGCCGATGGTTTTAGACAAAAATGTTTACGATTGGTTTATATGGAAACTCCAATTACTGAACTGTTATTGGTGTTGAATATACTCTGACGACGAAACATACGCGACTGAATTCAGCCAGAACCTTTGTGTGCTTTAAGCATCATACAGAAAAGGTGGAGCAAAACAGATCAGTGGAGAAAGTGAAACATGTATTTGCAAGCCCTTGTTTTCTTTAGCTGGCTGAATTCAGCCAGTATTGATAAGAAGAAAATAAAAAGTTGGGTAAAATAAGACAAGTTCCAATACAGGTTCCAATGCAGCACTAATTAATAATTCACCGTATAACCATATCCGAAAGTTGTGCAAAATTAAGCGACTGAATTCAGCCAGTACCTGTGTGTGGTTAAAGTATCATACAGCAAAGCTGAAGTAAAACAGATCAGCGGAGAAAACAAAACATGTATTTGTAAGCCGTTGCTTTGTTCAGCTGGCTGAATTCAGCCAATATTGATAAGAAGATAATAGAAAGTTAGGAAAAAAAAAACAAGTTCCAAAGCATCGCTTTAAATTAATAGTTCTTTGTTTACTCCATCGGAGTGTGACTGAATTCAGTCAATTAACTCTAGGGTAGCACTGTTTACTTATATACAGAGCTAAATTGAGAACAAAAATAAGTTTTAGTGAACTAAATTGCTAGTTTTCCAACTATTGCAGTACATTCTCGCAATTTTGGCCCAATCAGAAAAGGGTCAAACCAAATGAGTCTAATCCTTTTATGCATGTACACAGTATTATGCATCTTCCATCATATCTCTGAAAGATCAAACGGACCTGTTTCCAGACGTTTCTATTTGATGGGAAGAAATCGTTTCTATCGATATCTTTAAATCCCTTTTTGACATACGACTGTATTTATGACACTTCATGCAACTTTATGTATGACATATACTTAACTGTTACATTGGAAATAGATACCAGTATTGTGATTGAGTTATGAAATAACGGCCGTATGCTTCTGTCATGTATCTGTTTGACCATGTTTTTATACCTCTGAATTTCCTTAACATAAGTCAATGAAACTAAATTACCTCTCACGAACAGACTCAATAATACCGAGTATGTTATTTTTCGGGTGTGTGTGTTGCCCCAGAAGGATCGCCCTTATCAGTTTTTAATTTGTTTAACACTAGCATTCATTTAGTGCAGTGTGGCGACTGTAAAAAGACTCACCGTGCTACGAGTCAGTAGTGTTACTTTTACTGGTCCTTTGGTATCAGTCAGCCCAATATAATGATGAGTTTTGAAGTAAAATGCAGCTTCAGCCGGTGCTGTGTGTTCTCATCCTGCATATTGCTACCTATGTCTGAATGTGTACATGCTTTGCTGCATGTTTATTATTGATTTTGGTTTGAAAAAAGTTAAATGTAGTATAGATGTAAACATGTTTTTCATGTATGCAAATTATTTATGCAAATTCATTTATGTTGAAATTTGGACTGTTTTCATTGGACTATTTTAGTGGGGAAGCTTTTAGAACAATCGTTGGGTAGTATATAAACAGACTTTGGGAATAGCTAAGCAGTTTAGTTGAGTTCTGTTCGGTAAACAATTGAATTGGATGCTTTTAAAAATATAAAATATATTTGTGAGAGGATTTGCTTATTATTTAATTTGCTCATTTATAATAACAGTGGACTGAAAAGACAATTAACATTTGGATTAAAGAGACGCTTACTGTTTTGGATTAAAGAGACACTTACTGCTTTGGTTTAAAGAGACACTTACTGTTTTGGATTAAAGATACACTTGCTAATGTGAAATAAAGGAACATTGGATAATTTTATTCGGATTTAATTCAAAAATTGAAAATTAATGAAAACTGAATTTGTGTATTATGTTAGTGAATATTTTAAGTTAATACATTGGTTAATTATAGTTTTGTGTTGCTGGTTTTGTTTCATTCCTTGTTACAGTTTACTCGTAACAATATCCAGGGTGCAGTCGTCTATTTGTATAAACAAAATCCTACTTAAATACTTGTTGTTTACTTACTGTACTTTTATCCCAGAAGTAAATGGTATGCATATGGAGTCTGTGTTGCACATCCATTACACTTTGATAATGCAATGTTTGCAAATTCCGCCCTCCACCGCCTCATCTCAGGCATTTTAAAAATATCTCCTATAAAACACCGTTTACATTATATTTGAGTTAAATTTGCTATATTTGTAGTAGTTTGCTGCAACCTCATATTAACAAGATTCTGATCGCATCTGACATTTCGTTAACAAATATACCTAAACATCTTTGAGCAAGTCGTGCTTTTGCTTTTTGCAAAATATTAAACCTCTGGCACTTGCAGTTCCAGAGAAGAAGATTTTTTCAGTTTTTCACTATACAAGCATATATGTAAAACTGTGACCGCCGGGGCGGGGCCAGATGTGACCCCAGCGTCACCATTTGAACAAAATTGGTAAAGGACCATAAGCTTATAGCAACAGCAAAATATTAAACCTCTGGCTCTTGCAGTTTCAGAGAAGAATATGTTTTCAATTTTTCCCTATACATGTCTATGTAAAACATGTGACCCTTGGGGCGGGGCCAAATGTGTCCCGAGGGTCACCATTTGAACAAACTTGTTAAAGGACCATACGCTTATAGTAATTGAAAAATATCAAACATCTGGCTGTTGTAGTTTCCGAGAAGAAGATTTTTTAAAACAAAATCCTATATAAGTATGTAAAACTGTGACCCCCGGGGCGGGGACAAATTTAACCCCAGGGTCCCCATTTGAACAAACTTAGTAGAGGACCATAAGCTGATGCTACTTGTTATACATGAGAGCTCTGTGCCTTGTGGTTTCAGAGTAGAAGATTTTTTAAAGTTTTTTCCTATATGTCTATATGCAAAACATGCAAAACCTCAATTTGCAACTTTTGGACCTCCGCGGCACGGCCATTTTTTACCTTGGGACTTTCTTTGAATAATCGTGATAGTCTAGACGTTGGCGATCATTTTAAAAGAAAAACTGTTGAAATCTGTCCAGCGGTTCTGGAGAAGAGGATGTTTTAAGGTTTCGATTATATATGGTAATGGCAGTCATCTTGGATGTAGCGCTGACCTAATTTTAACAAATCTAAAAGGCATTCATCTAACGATCATTCATGTCAAGTTTGGTCAAATTAGGCAAGCGGTTTCTGAGGAGAAGTCGTTTGAAGAAAAGTTAACGGAAGGCGGACAGCACACCATCCCATAAGCTCTGCTGGCCCTTGGCCAGTAGAGCTAAAAACACAAATTGTGCTATACTGCGACTGGTCATGTCATCATTGTTTGATATTTAGAAACATGTATTGGATATTTGTTTTCTAAATGTCCGAAATATAGATTGCATTCATTGGTTGATCTCGATGCGTTTCGTGCTCAGGTCGCCCATTTCATTGAGGATTGCAGTATTAAAGGATGTCGCAGAGAACATGCTGACCCGAATTCTCTTTCTTCTTGTAGGACGTTAATTGAAAATTATTAATGCCCGTATTAATTTGTATATAATTATCTAACCCCACATTTCTTCCTCCTTAACATAGATATAGAGAATATTATGTCAGTGCCTTTTACTATCAAGTTTATTAGGCGAGGCTTAGAAATGAAGAATGGCGAGGCAAAACGAAGAATGGCGAGGCACTGCTGAGCCATTCTTCGTTTTCCTGCCGAGCTTAATAAACTTGATAGTAAAAGACACTGACATAATATTCTATTTATCATGTAGATTATCCACATTTGCAGTATGAATTACTATTATTACCTATTTCTCAGAATGTTACGCTTATCGAGGACGCCGCCATGTTTTTTTTGTTTGTTTAATGAGGTCAAGCAACGTTACGTGCATGACGTCAGATAACGTTACGTACACTAAAAGCCGAGGGATTCCGCATTGATTTGCTTTAATGGTCAGTGCATAATAAAGCAAAAGTTATTAGGTCACCCCTTTTTTAGGCAGAAAAGTGCATGTCTGCATGATAAAATTGTTTCTAAATGTGTAACCGGAATCCAAGAATATCTTAACATACGAGTTTTAGTTTTTGCTGACAAAGTAGCTATTAATAGTAATTATCGATTGACGCCTACGTTACACTCATTGTTTTAGTTCTTGAACTCGGGGGCACTAATTCGTATACTTCAGTTCAATCTACTGGGGATGATATTGTTTCTACGCATTGTCATCTCCGTGCAACGCCTGAAATGTGAAACAAACTTCCATCTATGTAGTGAATTTAAAGATACAATTACAAAATTATTAATCCCGTTTCATTTGAATTCTAGTACATTCACCACTACATCTCCGAACGTTTAAGTTCGTGTCTTTTACAGATCACGTCAAACAATATTGTGCTTAATGTATGAACATTCTGAAATGTAAGTTTTAAGTTTGATCATTTGAAGACTCAGAGACCATCTTCATAAAATGAGGAAGCGTCAAATATAATTGCATCTGACTTGACCACACTGCAAACAACCATACAACACACCCTGTAAATAAATACTGAAAAGGAGATCCCCTGGAAGCCACAAACACAAAAGGAGATAAAAGTAGCAAAGCCAAGTAAGTTATTTAAGCCAAGCATACAGTCATGTATTACCCTTATTCAAAACATACAAAAGGGAGAGATCGCCAGAAGCAAATACATATTAGGCCTCTCACAATACTAATTAATTTCACTTTTTAGACTGCCTAAGACGTTTGTGAAGCACTTCTATTCATATTAGATACGATTTCCGTCTGGTATGAAACTACTGTTTAACGACAAATGTTAATGGTAACGAACTGTGCATCTCTTGTCGCAGATTTGCTTTCACTCTTTCATTATCTCTCGGTATCTGGATATGGAACGTTGACAACCATCTTGTTTTCTATTTTAGTTACACATATATTGCCTCTAATGTACCTCTGAAATTGTTTTTTTGAATCAGTGTTTGCTGTTGGTTGACTGTGGTCCTTGCATGTTATATTTTCTTTTCGAAACTGATAAACAGCATAAATGTATGACAATTAATAATGTTATAAATAATCTAACTGCGAAGTAATTGGATATTTATGCAAAGCGTTTGTCCTCTGTACGTACGGCCTGGACCCAGGTTTATACACCAATTACGTGCTTCAGTGTTTATAACACAACACGAATACCATTGGCTTATTAAAACACCGGGGGCGGGTCCCCATCATCACCAGGGTTATCTGTAACATATTCCATTCAGGCTCTGTGTTTTACAACAGCCAGTCGGAGTGGAAAATTCTAAAATGTTTAAAGGGATATTATAGCTTTGCGGAATAGTCTATATCAGGCAAGTGCACGCTATATCTTATTCACTACAAATATATTAGTATTTTGTTAAAATGCTATTGAACGCCATGATATTGGGACATACGATCCCAAGGCGTCTCGATGTTTACATGAAGGACGGCATATATAATCGGCTGAGACAGGATTTCAAATTAAACAATCCTGGCATATAAGTTTTTATAGAACAGTGTTTAGTCCCCTGTGTGTCATAAATTGAGGCGTGAAGTGCCCTAGTTCAGAGTAATGTTTAGTCAGCATATAGTTCCCACTCATATACAGAGGCGTACATAGAGTCCTTATTGTAGAGCAGTGACTAGACTATTGTAAGATATAGAGGCGTCAAGTGCCCTATTACAGCGCAGCAATGTGTCATCAATATAGGCGTCAAATGCCCTATTACAGTGCGGCAATTAATGCTCTGTCATAAATAGAGACGTCAAGTGCCCTATAACAGTACTGCAATTTGTCATAAATAGAGGCGTCGAGTGCCATATTACAACGCGGCGAATAATGCTCCGTCATAAATAAGTCTTGCAGTTCTATTTAAACATATTTCCATTTACTGAATATACCACTTTAAATGCATTTTTACTCGTAAATATTGTATATATCGTATTGTTGAGGGCCTCATGGTAGATTGACTAGTTTCAAAGGAGTTCTCTCGTTAAATAAAGTCTTTATTATTATTATTATTATTATTATTATTATTATAAATAGAGGCGTCAAGAGCCCTATTGCAATAACAGTGCAGCTACGTCTAAATAGAGGCGTTTATGTTATGTTATAGTCTTAACGGTGTTAATGTAGGTATATAAATAACTAAGAACGAACAACGTGTTCTAACTAATAATCTGTAATTACGATGTTATTCAGGGAACTGACCAGCAGTAGTCAGTGTTCCAGACGGGAGTGCATGGTAAGAGTGTGTCTGTTATAAGACGACATACGGTAATACAACAATCCCCTTTTTAAATTCAAAGTTATAAGTTCTTTCATAATATAAGAATGCGTATAACAAGTTCATAGATATAAATGATTTCTTGACATTAATGTTCATACTCAAATGCTTCGTTCGTGGTCAGTTTTGCAGCTGGTGATTAATCTCCAGTATCGCAGGCTGCGATGATCTTTGGTCCATTAAAACGTCATTTAGACCTGACTTTATAGAGAGTCAGTTTATAGCTGATTATCTTACATCTCCAGGTGGCACACTGAGGTTGATTAATGGGCATGTAATCCAACATGTTTCCAAGTTTATGATAGTTCCATGATGATTGCACCGTTTACGTGGCCGCCTTGACCGGGCTAATGAGCATTCACCAGGAAGGGGTTAACTTGACAGTTTAGTTAGACAAAATAACTTTGCTTAAATGCGTCTGACATATCGCGAGATGCGCTTATCAGTACTTTTATTTATGAAAGTGGTTTGTTTTAACACATGTGTGGCATTTAAAGAGGCATTTTCTCTTTGCGGCACTTTGGCGGAAAGTGAACCTTCACTTTGACACCGTGAGATATTTTCCTTCGTTTTTAAGAAGGCGTCTTCTGTTCCTACGGTAAATGGCATTATCATCTTTCGTCATAATCGAGTAGTATCGCTCATTATGCTATTTAACTACGACAGCAGGTTTCGACAATTTGTTAGATTGTTGAATTCTTACTGTGTCTCCAATCGACAAAGGGCTCAGAGGTTTTGCATCCCTGTCATAAATGTCATAAATAGAGGCGTGAATTGCCCTATTACTGTACAGCAATTTTCATAAAAAGAGGCGTTAAGTCCCCTATTATAGTGCAGCAATTTGTCACCAATAAGAGGCGTTAAGTGCCCTATTATAGTGCAGCAATTTGTCATAAATAGAGGCGTCAGGTGCCCTATTATTGTACAGCAATTTGTCATAAATGGAGGCGTCAAGTGCCCTATTACTGTACAACAATTTGTCATAAATAGAGGCGTTAAGTGCCCTTTACTGTACAGCAATTTGTCATAAATAGCGGCGTTAAGTGCCCTATTACTGTACAGCAATTTGTCATAAATAGAGGCGTTAAGTGCCCTATTATAGTGCAGCAATTCGTCAAAAATAGAGGCGTTAAGTGCCCTATTACTGTACAGCAATTTGTCAAAAATAGAGGCGTTAAGTGCCCTATTACTGTACATCAATTTGTCAAAAACAGAGGCGTTAAGTGCCCTATTACCGTACAGCAATTTGTCATAAATAGAGGCGTTAAGTGCCCTATTATAGTTCAGCAATTTGTCATAAATAGAGGCGTTAAGTGCCCTATTACTGTACAGCAATTTGTCATAAATAGAGGCGTTAAGTGCCCTATTACTGTACAGCACTTTGTCATAAATAAAGGCGTTAAGTGCCCTATTATAGTTCAGCAATTTGTCATAAACAGAGGCTCTAGGTGCCCTATTACTGTACAGCAATTTGCCATAAATAGAGGCGTTAAGTGCCCTATTACTGTACAGCAATTTGTCATAAATAGAGGGCGTTAAATGCCCTATTACCGTACAGCAATTTGTCATAAATAGAGGCGTTAAGTGCCCTATTACCGTACAGCAATTTGTCATAAATAGAGGGCGTTAAGTGCCCTTTTACCGTACAGCAATGTGTCATAAATAGAGGCGTTAAGTGCCTTATCATAGTGCAGCAATTTGTCATAAATAGAGGCGTTAAGTGTCTTATTATAGTGCAGCAATTTGTCATAAACAAGGGCTTCAAGTGCCCTATTACTGTACAGCAATTTGTCATAAATAGAGGCGTCAAGAGCCCTATTGTACACCGCTCAATTATTATCAATACACATACGCACCGAGGGCCGTCTTCAGCACGGACACGACGTAGAGATATATTATATATTATTAATACTCAGAAGCATCGTGTCTCTCGCTGTATTCACTATTCCAGGAGGTGCCCCCAAAGAAAAGAGTGCCCGACGGTTACAAGATCAACAGAGAAAATCAAGGGAAGTATCAATTTTACCTGGTAATTTAAAGGGGGTATCTCTAGAACATCTTAAATTATAAAATTGTTCTAAGTTCATGATAAAACACTTATATCAATCAGATTATGATGTTAGAATCATTTCGGTAATGTCTAAATTCTCAAAACACCATATAGTTAGGACTGAATCGGGAGTAAAATGCTGAAATTAACCCGGGCGCGTCACCTAGGATAGCATGTATTACTGTGCAGAAGGAATTTCTTTGCAAATAAGAGATAATGTGTAGGATCATTCATTATGTCTTGGTCATACGGAAAAGAAAATAATTAATCTTTGTCAGTTTTAAGTCGGACACCTAGACTCCCATGAAAAGCCTGACGTACTCCCTTTAATACGGGAAATAGCAGATAATGTCACTCAAAGAGTCACGGCCTCACTGTCCGAAATAGTAGAAAAGGCTTTGGCTCCGAAGGCAAAACAACTGAAAGCGTCATCATGAATGACAGTGTTAACTCATTAGCCGGCAAAATAACAGGTGGGTCTAATGCACACAAATCGTTTACAAACGTATGAATGCCAGTCGACTCCATGATATCAGAAAAGATATTATCAAAGAGTTTGTAGATCTAAGTCATTTAAGACACGTCCTTTTAGACACAATCCCCAAAATATATGTCATATATTTGAAAATATTAAATATCAATTTCATTGATAATCGTCTCAAAGTTCTCTGAATCTTTCCAAAATTCAATATCTCATACAGTCTGTGGTCTTATCAACTGGTGTCAGTTAATAGCCATTTATCTTTGTCTGTGAGCGGCAGCAGACAGTTCAATGTTCAAAGACGTCCGTGGGAATCGTTAACCTCCACCTAATTCAGTTAATGGTACAAATAATGGTCATTAGAGGATATTAGCATTACCGTATCTTTGATTAAGAATGTCATTACAGTTCACACTTTCTAGTAATTTACACACGAAACCGAGATGTCTCAACACAAGTCAAAGATCAGTGTCCATTAGAATCGTTTGCTGTGTTAATTAAATAAATAAAATAAATAAATAAAATAAATAAAACATAAATATATTCACAACTTTCACACCCGGTCAACTTCCGGTAGGTCGAAATATTCAGTAGGTAAAAATAAAGAGAAAATCATTTTTTCATAAACATTATTTATACAGGGATTTAGAAGTCGCATGTACAGGGTCCTGACTCATAATTCCCAAAAATTACCCATGTCGGAACACTCGGTAAATTTGGGAGCCATTGAATAACCATTTCTAAAACACATGTTTGCATCATATCCATTCTGTGTCATACATAACTTAGGACGCAATGTTCATTAAAATTAATTATTTCTTGCTATTTATAATGGTTCATTACCTGAATTGAATTGAATCGGGTTTTAAGGCGCATCAACACATGAAAGGTTATATGGCGCCTAACAGGCATGAACATGCCAGGCTCATCCTCCATGTACATTGAGACAAAATATGGAGAATGGGCCTAGGACCTTCTCGCCCTGAACTGCAGAGTTGCTGCAAATTCTATTGTATACACTCCAATTACGCTGGAGCCACGTTTATTGTTTTCTGCCACTGCTCTTATAGATGTGAGCGAAATGGCACCCGAATGAATGCAGGGGTCATAATGAAGACCTTTAATGAGCATGAACAAAAAATGACAAAATGAATATGAATGGAAGGGCTGGGGTCCTACCCCCGAACAAGCTATGACAGGCACTTTAGAAATGTATACAAAATAATTATGTTTGCGTTATTTGAAGTTCTAAAACACATGTTCGCATTATCTCCATTCTGTGTCATACATAACTTAGAAAGCATTGTTCAGTCCAATTAATTATATCTTGATGCTTATAGTGGTTCATTACCTGAACAAGCTCGAATAAACGTTATTTTATTGCCGTAACCATACCATGTGCCTTTAACAGCGAACGTTTAACCGATCGGCATCTGTCGACAGATAGATCATCCAATCAATAATTGGAACAAAAAAAAAATCATACTGTCTGGACGGACATTTCTTCGGTCAGTAACAAATACTACGCTTAATGTGAAAAAGCCATATTATTGCGTCCGTCTGACAACAGGTGTCAAAGAACACCTTTTGATATGTAAACAATTTGTAGCATCGCTCAGCGGAAAGTCTACCCTTTTTGTTTTCCAGACATGCTGTTTTTCGCCGTTTACAGACGCCAGTGCAGAAGTCGGCGGTGGAGCTATTTACAATGTGACCGACGGCATTATTCGACACTGCGGACAGTTGCGGTAAAATGCGTTCACGAAATACATACAGCAATAAATAGAGGCCAGTGGGTTCACGGCCTTCATTACATAGTCGCTCAACTTTACAGATAAAGATAACACGGAACATACATGCGTTCATTTCATTGATAACTTGAGATCAGGTTGCATTCAAACTAGACTCATTATCAAATATTGACCCCACCATGGGTTCATGTGGAGTTGTATTCGTACACACGGGGAGTGACCTTACCATGTGTTCATGTAGGGTCGTTCTTGTTTATAAACTACATGGATATACCTATATTTCGTATGTGTCGTGTTCGGCCGTTTCCAAAGGTCCACTTGAAAGAGACATTTTGAAGTCTAACATTCGACGGAATACCACTTTACGAGAGGTTCAACGTATATGAATTAGTTTTTGCTTAGTGATCTAATGTTTATGAATTATTTGTTATTCACGTGTACATTTATGTCAGGATCGTGTACCATGGGTTCATGTACGATCGTTCAAACGCGTTAAGGTATAATGTGCATTTCGCTAAAACATCAGCATAAAATACGCGTAATTAATTGGTTTCTTTTTCTTTTGTTGTTTTGTGTTCGATATATGCCAAGGTCATTCGCTTTTCTTTCCCCCCCCCCCCCCCCCCCCCCCACACACTTTCTTATGGCGATTTCATCAGTCAAAATGTCTGATGAGAGTGGCGTAAATCGCCATAGCTAATTAAAGATTATATAAACACCATTAATGTTTTTAATATAAAAACAGTTATTTCCAATTAACGACAAATCGTGTAACAACTTAGATTACGTAATATCGCATAATAATATTTAGTACATCTATTTTTATAGTGCTTTATTCTATATCAGTTTCATTATGTAATTAACGGAAATTAATATGTGTTACATAATATTACAATGTTTCATGCAATATTACATGTCTACTATTTCAACTTTAAACACATTCACACTCTTGTGAATAAAAAGTCACTTTGTGGCATATATCGACACTACACCCGCTAGTTGTTTGTTACTTACTTCCCAGAATAAACAATGCGCATAAAGTCATTTGTTATCAAAGTCGGTAATACAAATACAGTATATTTATTGGAAACATATTTCATAGGTAGTCGAAAAGCAT